>JAOTRH010000006.1:6299802-6315962 GCA_034768845.1 Heliamphora exappendiculata | reverse complement strand
AAAAAAAGTTAGAAATTTTTTTATAGCCCAAACGCATGCTTAGATTAATTTTTAGGAACATCCAAAGCCTTACTATTTGATGCGACGCTTTACACCCATAATTTGTGTGTTATGTCGGCAAGGCAAATTTACGAGAGGCTGCTGTTACCTAGTATTTTTCAAATAAATATTATTAATAATTTACTAAATTTAAATATTTTAAAATTATATAATCTCATTTTTATTTTTTTAAAATACTAATAAAAATTGCATAATCCCATGCCAATTTCGTTTTTTCTTTTAGTTTTTGGTGATATCCCATGCCAATTTTTAAATGTTAGTAAGCACCGGTTTGACAAATTGGCTTAAGTCAAAAAAGTCAAAAGTTTTGTTTTTTAATTCTTAATTTTTATCTTATTGACTTTTTAGTATTTTGATTTTTTTATAATAATTTTTAATTTTATCTTTCTACATATAAAATTAAACAAATTTCAACTCAATAATCATATATCAATTCGATCAAATTTCTAGGTGGTTTATTTGGCATTTCTTTTGGTTTTTTTAGCTTTTTTAGTTACAGTTTTGCTAATCAAACAAATTTTTGACTTTTTAACTTAAAGTTATTTAAAGTTAAAAAATTGACTTAAAATCAAGTTGCTAAACAAACACTAAATTTTTGAAAAAAAAAGAGGGTGCCTATGAAGTATTATTTGGCAATGTCAAGCACCCAAAAAAAGAAATTATTATTAGTAAAATACTAAAATTGAAGCGGTTAGCTTCACAATATAAATGAATTATATTTAAAAGCTTTTAGAGAAGATTCTCATATTTAAAAATCATAAAATAACCAAGTTATATTATATTTTTATTTACCTAATATACACATAATTCTATTAAAATAATTAATATTAATCATTTAGCTCTTAACTACGTTTGATTATTTTTAAAGCAAATAAAAATAATTATTACTCCTTTATAAATAGTAACTATTGATGTTGAGAAATCTCTTAGCTTAAAATTGAGAAAAAATTTAATTCTAAAATTGAGAACTTAGTTCTAAAATTGAGAAATTTTTTCAACCGTTAACAAGTTTTTCAGTTTAAAATTATGAAAAAAATTTATTTTGAAATTGAGAGAAATTTAAATAAAATTTTTTAATTTTGAAAATGAAAAATTAGTTTTAAAATTAAATAAATATAAAAATAGATACATTTATTTTTAAAAAAAATCGAGAGAGTTCTCTATTTCAAAAGAAATAAGAAATTTATCAAACTTTTTTGAGTTTTATTAGTTTTATATAATTTTATATTCAATATTAATGTTATTTTATAGGTCTCTACTTTCAAAAAACTTAATTTATTAAAAATAAATTTATATACTAAAAACTGTAGAACTTAAAAAATTTCAAGTAAAAATTTTAATAAATGAAATTCTATTCATAAACAAGGACAAATTAGTCATAATTAATTTTTAAATTTAAAAATGAGACTTTATCTTTGTAACTTTTAGAATAAGACCAATACTTATACGAATATTTTAAATATGACTAATAACTAATTAATCTTTATATTTAGATTATATCTAATAAATATTTTAGGAATATTGTGTAGCATTATATAGAAAAAAACAAATTAATATTATTTTACCAAAAATGTATTTAACAATAGGGTTTTGTTTGTGATAATTACTTATTTACTTATTTTATTTATTTTTATTTTTAATATTTTTTTGTTTTTTTGTTTTTTTTGCCATACTAGTATATTTTTATAACTTTTAATTACTTATTTACTTATTTTATTTTATTTATTTTTATTTTTAATATTTTTATTTGTTTTTTTGCCATACTAGTATATTTTTATAACTTTTAATTGAGACAAGTTAAGAAAATAAAAAAAATAATTAAAATCTAATTTTTTTTTTAAAAATAGAAAGAAGCCAAAATGAATTAGTAAGTTATATTTTATATTTTATATTTTATATTTTTATTTTTATAGTTCTTTTAAGGCGATTCAGAAAATAAAAAAAAACATGTTACCTAAAAACTAAAAATAAGAATTAAGAAAATAAAATTTCTAAAATTTAGCTCAAACATAGAACAATGTACCCAATAATTCCCCTACTTCTTGGCTCTTCCGCTTATTCTGCCCTCTCTCTCTCTCTCTCTCTCTCTCCAATCAGATGTAAAGTTTTTACGAATCGTCACCAAAAGTACAGAGTGAAAAGCTCTGCTACCGCTTTCTCCCAAAGTTCAAAGTTGGGATCCAGATGAAGATCATTGATCAATAACTCCAGGTAAGAATCTTTGAATCTTTCATATTCGCTACGAACTCGAATTCTTCGATCAAATTTTACTACCTCTTTCTCTCTCTCGTAGTATCTTTTTTGTTTCTATCTTAAGAGTTAGATCGGATATTATCATTTGTGTCTCTTTTCTCTCAAGAATTTTCGTCTGATTTTCTTGCTTCCCCAAGTAATGTTTTGTATTTATCCAGGTTTCTTAAAACAAGAAAATCACTTTCAAATTGATAACCCAAAAATAATTATTACAGTTATTTTAATTTCGATCACGTACAGTTTCTGAAGTCAAGTTCAGATTTTAGGTTTTTGCCAGTTGGTAACGATACTCAATCGCTGCGCCATTCTTTACTCTGTATGCGATCTGCTTGTATTATCATCTCATAGTTGTAGTATTGGTCTTTCTTTCTCCGAAACTTTTAGATTCTAATGTGTATTTGTTGATAAGTTTGAAATTCTCTGCTGGGTACATCTACTAATACCGTATCAGGAATAAACAACACGAACTGATTGTTAAAATCGGATTTAATATTCTTATTTTTGGCAAACTTTGAGCCAAAATAAATGTGGGATCCATACATCTTTTGAGTTGGGTTCGGAGTGCTACGCGTTCTCCTCCGCGAGGAGATGAATAACGTATATTCATTTGCTCAAATCCGATAAAAGATGAATAAGAAATCGATGTTCAAAATCGTCGCTTAAACATGGGTTTTGTTGGGTTTAATAGTAGTGTGGAACTTCTATCCTAAATTGGAAGTTCATGAGGAATTTAGTGGGTATATATAAGCTAGAGTTGGACTAAGGGGAGGATCCCTTGGGGGTACCCAGTTTTGTGGACGGGAGACGATCTACCTAACGGTGGGTTCGACCCATTTTACACACGCGCGCGTGCGCCGCCGCCGCCGCCATCCGTCCGTTCGACTGGCCGAGCCAAGCTCGATCCTGGGCTTGGTCGTGGGTCGACCCGATCCGAGTAGCTTATATATTTTTGGAGAAAATTTATTTAAATTTTTATTTAAATAAAAATTTCAAAATTCGAATTTAAAATTCGTTACCGTTAACCCAACGGTCAAATTCCATAATGTAGCGCTCGCGGAGTGCTCGAGCGCCACAAGACCAGAATGCTGCGCTCGCTGAGTGCTCGAGCGCTCCCCTTCTAGCGTTGAGCGCTCGCTGAGCGCGTGAGCGCCAAAGGCTTTTCTGAACTCCAGAATAGGGCGCTCGGAGAGCGCTTGGGCGCTGACGACGAACAGTTGCACCTGTTCTGAACAGGCACAGTGACTTTTGCGAAAAGTCACATCAGTGGCTATAAAATCTCATTCCATACACGAATTTGGGATCCTATTTTTCTTCTTACGTTGCATACAAAGTGTGTGTTCTTGTTCTAAGAGTCGGAGAGTACAAAAACACTAACGGTTCGCCGTACCCGAAGATTGGAGTGCTTCTTCTTCGGGTGTAGATCGTTGTATCCTGGGAGATTGACGTCCGTGAAACCTATTAGCACCGTTGTGGGGGACGAATCTATCTTAAGGAAATAGCGTCCAACGCTAGCCTCGATCTTCTATAGTTTTTGATTTTGCGACTGTTTGCAAGAATTTAATTTCAGTTCGTTATTTTCAATTTCTGTTTGTTTATAATAGTACAGTATTGGATTTATATTTATTTTCAAACCATTTTTTCCCAACAATCTTAAAATAGATTCGGTTTTTCTGGAAAAACCTTTACTGTATTATAGTTATACAGCTTGTTTTTCGGTTAATATTTATTTTCTGCTCTATTCTAGTTTTCAAAACTGTTTTATTTCCAATTTTGATATTCTACTCAGTATTGTTTTCTGGTTATTTGAAGATACTTGTTTTTAAAATTTACAAGTATTTAATTTTTAGTTGATTTTCTGTTTATACAGAAATGACCACTGAAAATGTCAGTGTTGGAAATACGGTCACGGCCACTGCTCCTGTAAGTGCGCCGATGATACCCGTGGTTCCTACTGTACCCGTGAATCACGGGGAGAAGCCGAAAAAGTTTGGCGGTTCTGACTTCAAGAGATGGCAACAGAAGCTGTTTTATCTGACGACTCTCAATTTGAAAAAAAAATTTCATGAAGAATTGCTTACTCTGAAGGAGGACGAGACAGATAGGCAAGTAATTGTCGCTGTGGAAGTATGGAAACAAGCTGATTTTCTTTGTCAAAACCATATTCTCAACGGGTTGGATAACACATTGTACAATGTATATAGTCCAATCAAGACAGCAAAAGGGCTGTGGGAATCCCTGGACAAGAAGTAAAAAACGGAATATGTCGGAATGAAGAAGTTCGTTGTCGGCAGATTTCTAGACTTCAAAATGGTGGATTCCAAGACGGTAATCAGTCAAGTTCAATATCTCCAGTTGATCTTGCATGAAATTCATGCAGAAAGAATGACAATAAGTGAATCATTCCAAGTGGCTGCAATTATTGAAAAATTACCGCCATCTTGGAAAGAGTTCAAAAATTATCTAAAGTATAAACGCAAGGAGATGCAGCTTGAGGACTTGATTGTGAGATTGAGGATCGAGGAAGACAATAGAGTCTCCGACAAGAGAACTGGAAATCTCTCCATGGAGTTCAAGGCCAATGTGGTGGAACATAGGCAGAAATCCAATAAGAAGAGAAAACTCTCTGCACAAGGTTCCAAAGGAGGTGACACCAAGAAGTTCAAAGGCAAATGCTATGTGTGTGACAAGTCAGGACACATGGCTAAAGATTGCCGCAAGAAGAAGAGTCAAGGGAACCCTGGCAAGAAGCAGAAAACTGCCCAAGCCAATATGACAAGTGGAGAATCTGTCATGTGACGTGTCAGATATTAGCCTTTCAGTAGTGGTGTCTGAAGTGAACTTGGTTGGCAATCCAAGAGAGTGGTGGGTAGACACTGGGGCTACTCGTCATGTGTGTTCAGATAGGAAGTTGTTCACAACCTATCAGCCGGCGGAGAATGGATAATAACTCTTTATGGGAAATTCTTCGACTTCCAAGGTTGAAGGCCTGGGAAAGGTGATTCTAAAGATGACGTCTAGTATGGAACTGACACTCAATGATGTACTCCATGTCCCGGATATCCGGAAGAACTTAGTGTCTGGGTCATTGTTGAGTAAGAGGGGTTTCAGACTTGTATTTGAGTAAGAAAAAGTTATCCTCACCTAGAGTGGGATGTTTGTGGGAAAATGGTATTTGAGTGATGGGCTTTTTAAGCTCAATGTAATGACTGTATTTCCTACAAATAATAATAAGATAACTACATCTTCTGCTTATATGTTTGAGTTATCTAATGTGTGACATGGTAGGCTAAGCCATGTTAACTATGATACCTTACGTAGGTTGGTTAACAATGATTATTTGCCTAAATTTTACATCGATCTAAATCATAAATGTGAAATTTGTGTAGAAACAAAACTTGCTAAATTGCATTTTCATTCAATTGAAAGGAGTACCGAACCTCTAGAATTAATTCACAATGATATTTGTGACTTAAAGTTTGTGCAAACTAGAGGTGGTAAAAAGTATTTTATTACTTTTATAGATGATTGCACAAGATATTGTTATCTTTACTTATTGAGAAGTAAAGATGAGGCATTATCCATATTTATACAGTATAAGAATGAAGTTGAGATTCAACTTGGCAAGAAAATAAAGATTTTTCGAAGTGATAGAGGTGGTGAATATGAATCACCTTTTGGTGAGTTCTGTTCAGAACATGGTATTATACACCAAACTACGGCACCTTATTCACCTCAGCAAAATGGTGTTGCTGAACGAAAAAATCGAACCTTAAAGGAAATGATGAATGCTATGTTGATAAGTTCTGGTCTACCTCAGAACTTGTGGGGGGAAGCTTTGCTTTCCGCGAATTATATTCTCAACAAATTGCTCTATAAGAAAACAAATAGAACGCCATATGAATTATGGAAGGGTCGAAAATCTTCTTACAAATACTTAAAAGTGTGGGGGTGTTTGGCTAAGGTGGTGGTCTCTGTTCCTAAAAGAACAAAAATAGGATCAAAAACCGTTGACTATATATTCATTGGATATGCAAATAATAACAGTGCATATCGGTTTTTGATATATAAGTCAGAAATTGAGGATATACATGTGAATACTATTATTGAATCAAGAAACGCGTGATTTTTTGAAGATGTATTTTCGTGTAATTCTACACGAGAATCAAGTCTTCTTAAAAGGACTTATGACACTGCGACAGGCAGTAGTCAAGACCAAGAAGGACATGAAGATGAACCCAAACGCAGTAAAAAGGTCAGGACTTCAAAATTATTTGGTCCGGATTTTCAAACTTATTTGTTAGAAAATGAGCCATGAAGCTTTCAGGAAGCTATGTCCACACCTGAAGCACCTTATTGGAAGGAGGCTATTAATAGTGAAATTGAATCCATAATGCAAAATCATACTTGGGAGTTTGTGAAGTTTCCACCGGGTAATAAACCTCTGGGATGTAAATGGATATTCAAGAGGAAAATGAAAGCTGATGGCTCAATAGACCGATACAAAGTAAGACTTGTTACCAAAGGATACAAGCAAAAGGAAGGAGTGGACTATTTTGATACATATTCTCCGGTTACAAGGATAACATCAATAAGGATGTTAATTGCTATAGCAGCCTTATACAATCTTGAGATACATCAGATGGATGTTAAAATTGCCTTTCTAAATGGAGAATTGAGTGAGAAAATATATATGGAACAACCGGAAGGTTTTGTGGTTCCAAGTAAAGAAAGGCAAGTGTGTAGGCTTTTTAGATCATTGTACGGTCTCAAACAAGCTCCAAAACAATGGTATGAGAAATTTGACAACGTAATGATGTCAAATGGATTCAGAATAAATGAATGTGACAAATGTGTCTATTTCAAATACACAAGAAAGGGATATGTCATTGTGTGTCTCTATGTTGCCGATATGCTTATTATTGGTAGTAATCAAGATATGATTAAAACTACCAAGTATATGTTAAACAGTAAGTTTGACATGAAAGATCTGGGTGCTGTAGATATTATATTATGAATTAAAATTTCTAGAACATCTGAAGGATATGTGTTGTTTCAATCACATTATATTGAGAAGATTCTTGAAAAATTCAAGAAATATGATAATCGTCCAGCGAGAACACCTATAGACTTAAATCTCCACTTATCGAAGAATACTGGAGATGGCATATCTCAACTAGAGTATTCCCGAATAATTGGCAGCTTAATGTACGTGACTAATTGTACTCGTCCGGACATTGCGTGTGTTGTCACTAAATTGAGCAGATACACGAGTAACTCAAGAATAGATCACTGGATGGCAATAGATAGGGTACTAAGATATTTGAGATACATCCTTAACTGTGGACTGCACTATACAAGATACCCAGGCGTAGTAGAAGGGTTTTGCGACGCGAATTGGATATATGATACTAAATACTCAAAATCCACGAGTGGATATGTCTTTACTTTGAATGGTGCAGCAGTATTTTGAAAATCTTCCAAGCAAACGTGTATCGCTAGATCTACAATGGAAGCTGAGTTTATTGTTTTAAATAAAGCAAGGGAAGAAGCGCAGAGTGGCTTCGCCAGTTTCTAGAGGACATTCCAATGTGGACAAAACCAGTGCCAGCAATTTGTATTTATTGCGATAGCCAATCGACAATTGGAAGGGCACAGAGTAATATGTATAATGGTAAGTCTCGACATATTCGTCGAAGACACAATACCATAAAACTTCTCTCTAATGGAGTTATCACAATAGACTATGTAAAGTTGAAGGATAACATCGCGGATCCGCTAACTAAAGGTTTAGCTAGAGAGCAAGTTAGTCGATCATCGAGGGGAATGGGTTTAAAGCCTATAACTTAAGGAGTTGTCATAACGAAAATCCAACCTAGCTGACTGGAGATCCCAAGATCTAGGTTCAAAGGGACAACTAAGTTGTGAATAACTCAGGAGGATCACAGCGGAGGTAATCTCTCCTACCCATTTCTATGATGACACTGTGATATTTGCAGCGAGTTTAGGATAAGCTAAGCTTTTAATGATTCTTATATCTTGAAAATTCAAGTGGGGTATTGCAGGATACTTTTAATAAGAAATCACCTATATGAGTGTGAACTGGGCCGGTTCAATGAGAATTGAAAGGTTGAGTTCTCTAAAGGACTTATGAAAATCAGGTTGTTCAGGGCCAAAATGAACACAACCATGAGAACCAAATGGTGTTAGGAAATATCCTGTGCGATTTTTTATTGTCTTAGTTTACATAAACAGCTGAACAGTTCAAGACATCATGTTCACTGATTAGCCAGTAAATCCAATAGATTTTCACAAGGGAAGGTTCAAAGCCACAAGCTACCTATCTCTATGCAAGAGATTTCCACTTGTACTCTCTATTGTGTGTTTGCATTTGCATATACATTGGTTTTATAGTCATTTCTCATTCATGTGAGGGATTGTTAAAATCGGATTTAATAATCTTATTTTTGGCAAACTTTGAGCCAAAATAAATGTGGGATCCATACGCCTTTTGAGTTGGGTTCGGGGTGCTACGTGTTCTCCTCCACGAGGAGGTGAATGACGTACATTTATTTGCTCAAATCCGATAAGAGATGAATGAGAAATCGATGTTTAAAGTCGTTGCTTAAACATAGGTTTTGTTGGGTTTAATAGAAGTGTGGAACTTCTATCCCACATTGGAAGTTCATGAGGAACTTAGTGGGTATATCTAAGCTAGAGTTGGACTAAGGGGAGGGTCCCTTGGGGGTACTCAGTTTTATGGACGGGAGAGGACTTACCTAATGGTGGGTTCGACCCATTTCACACGTGCGCGCCGCCGCCACCGTCTGTCCGTCCGACCGGCCGGGCTGGGCTCGGGCCTGGGCCTGTGTCGTGGGTCGACCCGATCCGAGTAGCTTATATATTTTTGGAGAAAATTTATTTAAATTTTTATTTAAATGAAAATTTCAAAATTCGAATTTAAAATTCGTTATCGTTAACCCAACGGTCAAATTCCAGAATGTAGCGCTCGCGAGGCGCTCGCGGAGCGCTCGAGCGCCACAAGACCAGAATGCTGCGCTCGCTGAGCGCTCGAGCGCTC
Organism: Heliamphora exappendiculata; assembly: GCA_034768845.1. Lineage (NCBI taxonomy): Eukaryota > Viridiplantae > Streptophyta > Magnoliopsida > Ericales > Sarraceniaceae > Heliamphora > Heliamphora exappendiculata. The sequence continues at coordinate 6,306,571 of JAOTRH010000006.1, read as the reverse complement.
CCCTTCCAGTGTTGAGCGCTCGCTAGGCGCTCGTTGAGTGCTTGAGCGCCAGAGGCTTTTTTGAACTCCAGAATAGGGCGCTCGGAGAGCGCTCGCGGAGCGCTTGGGCGCTGACGACGAACAGTTGCACCTGTTCTGAACAGGCACAGTGACTTTTGCGAAAAGTCACATCAGTGGTTATAAAATCTCATTCCATACACGAATTTGGAATCCTATTTTCCTTCTTACTTTGCATACAAAGTGTGTGTTCTTGTTCTAAGAGTCGGAGAGTACAAAAACACTAACGGTTTGCCGTACCCAAAGATTGGAGTGCTTCTTCTTCGGGTGTAGATCGTTGTAACTTGAGAGATTGACGTCCGTGAACCCTATTAGCACCGTTGTGGGGGACGAATCTATCTTAAGGAAATAGCGTCCAACACTAGCTTCGATCTTCTATAGTTTTCGATTTTACAACTGTTTGTAAGAATTTAATTTCAGCTCGTTATTTTCAATTTCTGTTTGTTTATAACAGTACAGTATTGGATTTATATTTATTTCCAAACTATTTTTTTCCAACACTGATACACCTAGTTACCCTCGCTCTGGAATGTCCGGTAAATTCATTCATTAGAAATTCACAATGGTTATGGTTCATATTCCTTTTTTTTCCCTCTCCAAAACAGCAGGTGTCTCGGCCGACTTGCGCTCGGGCCTCAACTAATCCCGGGATCTTGAAGTTAATGGCAGTTGGGTGGCCTTATGGAGATTTGAACGGGTGACTATTGGGGAGCAAATTCAAGGCCGGGCTAGCTGAGCTACCCCTTAGAGTTTGGTTAAGGTTCATACTTGCCATTGGCATAAACTTATTTTAATAGAAATTCATCATTTTTCTTTATACTTTATTTAAAACTAGTGAATTTCTCGTGCCCGAATACACTACCGAACATAATTTAATGGTGGTGTGGCGATTTAGGCACTACCAAACATAATTTAATGGTGGTATAGAGATGGTGGTAGCACAGCGATAGTGCGTAGAGAGAGAATGGACGAAGGAAGATAATTGATTTGTCGTAGATAGATGAATTTAAAATGGGAATGAATTGATTTAAGATAAATGAATTCGAGATGTGTTTATCTGAATAAAAGAGAAGTTCGAAAGGAGTTTGTCAACTTGTGAGAGAGAGGAGAAGAGGAATGAGTGGAAGTTTAAAATAATAAAATCGATCTCATCTCAATTTTTTTTATGGGATTGGATCCTCACCACTAAAAAATACTTTTAAAATGGCAAGTTTTTGACTATATGGCGACAGAATATATTTTAAAAAAGGCAAACTTCGAGAGTAGGATTTGGGTTTTAATTGACCTCAACCATTATTTTCAAAATGTGAGAGATAATGCATTTTCAGAAGTATGAGCTATTTTATTGTATAGATAGACTCTTACATATTTACAAGTTGATTTTAAAAGCTTCTAGCAATGATTAGCCTTTTGGTTTAGAGATAATTGGTGATTAGTCCTGTTTAAAAAAATTGTAAGAGGATTAGTTCTATTATAATTTTTAAAATAGATTTAGTCCCAACATTTTTAAAAAATTGTAGCTTTGACTGTTTTGCCCTCATTTTATTTCCAAGAAAATGTATTTCATTAATTGCAAACATTAGCCAACATGATTTGCACTATTTTTCATTGATTGGGAATATTAGCCAACATGATTTGCACTATTTAATGAACATTATCTAACGTGATTTGCAATCTACCTACTTAACAATTGAAAGTAATGAGTAGTTTTTCCAAAACTGAATTACAAGCTGATACATATATAAATTGATATATTTGTCTTCTTTTTAAATTTTTTTTTAAATAACTGAGAATGTTGTTACAAATTCATGAGATGCATATCTACATCTATTATTCCGCCTACGAATGAGAGGAGGACTCTTGTATTGGAAGAATAAATTTATCAGTAATCAATGAAACTAAATCATAAATCTATCAGTTATCATTTATTAATGAACATTTCTATCAATATTAATATTGTTTATTTTCATATCAGTTATCAATGAAACTAATTGATAAATTTATCAACTATCGATGAATATTTCCGTCAACATTAATATGATTTTTTTATCATATCAGTTATTAATGAAACTAAATGATACATTTTTCAGTTATTGATGAATATTTCCGTCAATAGTTGTCAAATCGATATACAAATCGTGTATCATTTTTCTATTTTTTCGAATCGTGTATCGTATCGTATCGAGTATCGTAAGATATTTAACATATTTAAAAATAGGTTAAAAATATATATATTTGATATTACATAAATATCTTACAAGAATAAAATATTAAATAATGTTAATTAATAACATTGTAAAAATATGGTTCTAAAAAATAAATATATACGTTAATCAATACTTAATACATCTGAAAAATAATAAGAAATATCCCAAGTAAATGCACTATTACAACCCAAATTGGATTTATCTTATATAATATGTTATTTGTATTATCCTACCATATCATTTAAGTTTTAAAATTTTAATATACAACTTTTAAGTTCTTAATTATTTTGTTGATAAGATAAAATTATATCAATGTTAGTGGTCGTAAATCAATAGTGTAAAATAGTTATTAATACTAGAAGAGTAGATAATTATGAAAGTAGACAAATACTAAAGAAAAAATACTCTGAATATTTTAATAATATAAAGCTTTCTAATAATATTTATTTTTACAAATTAATTATTAAAAAAACTAAGTATTAATATATCGTATGTATCGAATTATGTATCGTGTATCGCATATCACATTATGTATCGTATGTGTATCGTAAGATACGAGTTAACATAAGATACGATATGCGAAACGTATCGATTTTCCTCTTGAATGTATCAAATCGTAAGATTTTAATAACAGTGCCGTCAATATTGATATAGTGTTATTAGTTTGTGGTTTAGATTTCTGTTTGAAATTAAAATAAAAAAGAATAACAAGGGCATAGAGGGTTGTTTACTATTCCAATAAATTAATTTCGCAAAAAATCAACGTTTGAATGATAATTTTCAAGTCACAACTGCTCGAAGATTGGTGCTTCCATCGACCATCCTTCTTTCTCAAGCTTTTTGCTAGTAGTTATGGAAGTCACCGACGAATTTTGATTTTGATTAAGTCACCAGCAAATTTTAATTTTTAGTTATTGCCAGATTTAGGATTGGAATCAATGACCTTTGCGATTTTAGGCATCAGGTGGTGATTTGTGAGAAATCTTTTGATGCCTATTTTGGGAACAATTTTTGAGGTTGAATATGGGTCCTAATTAAATGGAGGCACTTAGTTAATAGTATTTTAGGTGTAATAAAGGTCGAGATTAATTTCTCTAATATATTTTAGATGGTACTATTCTTTCCACAACTCTGCATTTTGGGACTAATGCCAAACTCTCTCTTTGGTTTATGCCTTCTGTCCATGTATTTGTTCTATTCTTACCAATGGAAAAGAAACAACATAAACCAAAGGCCAATCCACATAGGAGAGTGAACCACTTCCCTTGCGAGATTTAAGGCTTCACTTTCCCTTCAAAAGTCATGCCGTTTTGTGAGGTGATTCAAGTTGGTTTAAACCTTCTATCTCCATAGTGCGGGTGTTCTCTTCTAACCAATGGAATGAAGAAAAAAAAAAAAAACTAGCTTTGAAAGCTTGTACATCAACTTAATGCACTAACAAGTTAATGCAATAATATATTATTAGTGGGACCCTTTCTTACTTTGAATTTACCCGTTTCGTCCTCTTTGATTTTTAGGATGGGAACTAGGAATTAGCATAGGACATTTGAAGTGAAGGTTCGAACTGGCCTTTTTACCATTGAAAATTGGTATTTATTCCATAAAGGAATGAAATAATTACTGTTGTTCTTCCCATTAACAAGTTAATGCAATAATATATTATTAGTGTGACCCTTTCTTACTTTGAATTTACCCGTTTCGTCCTCTTTGAGTTTTAGGATGGGAACTAGGAATGAGCATAGGACATTTGAAGTGAAGGTTCGAACTGGCCTTTTTTACCATTGAAAATTGGTATTTATTCCATAAAGGAATGAAATAATTACTGTTGTTCTTCCCATAACAAGAAACTTAACCTATTAACCTTGTTGATATAAAATGATATCCTTGTAGCATCTTTAACATGATACTTCATTAGGGTTTGAGGTATTAAAAGACACCAAGTCTCGTGTATTTCTAATCAATATATTCCTTTTCCGTATATTAAGGATGGCAAGAAAGGGTGTGATATAATTGCCTATTTGGTTGCTATTTCCAGAGAAGTTTTACATTTAACAATTTCCAAAACCTTTTTTTTCACAAAAAAAAAAGAAAAAGAAAAAGAAATAAAACTAATTGTTTTCATATCACATTTATTTTATCGTTCTCACGTTATATTCATTTGAAAACGATTGTTCTTTATTTAGCAGAAACATATTATTATATTTTGCATTTTTTTAAAAAAGAAATTCCAAAACACATTTTTGAAAATTGTTTGTTGAATAAGTTTTCTGTGATTTCTGAAAAATATTAACTGAAAAGAGGAGGAGGTGGGGGGGGGAGATCGATACCAAAACAGGGGTCTAGCTGTTGTTAAAGGTCCTATTTTGTGTGTAACATCATGTTAGCCATAATTTGGCCAATCAAATGCTTATCTCATCTATTCTTCTCACAGGTTGATACTTGAGCGAGTTTCATTGATTGAAGTCAGAACAGCCAGACTGTCACCCTCCCAACATTTGGCTGATGCACTTCTGAAGTATTCAAATGCATACTACTGCTTTGCGAGAAAGTCATTGGTCCAGTATTCAAAATAAATTAGAGTAGGGTGGATCTTTTCTTTTCATTTCTCTTAACTTGTATCACGGTATATTTGTTGAATCAGAAATCACTTTTTTTTGTCCAATGGGAGACACATTTGACGATCCTGGTTCAAGAAAAAACTCTCAGGTGAATCAAGTGACTAGTGTCAACACCAATAAAAGATTTTCTAAAAGAAGTTCGATGGCATCTTCCCCCAAGTCTTTCTCAGAGAAATCTGCAAGGCAAGTAGTGTCATTCAATCAAAGCAGAATGGGAAGAGGTACTGCTCGTGATGCAGCATTGTTTTTACTCAAGGTTGCTGCACTTGAGACAGTACGGAGGTTCTCAAGAGCAAGATGTCCATTTGTATGGTGTGGGATTCAGGCGTTACAATTTCTTTGCTATCCACCATTGAAGTGGATCCAAAGATGGGTTCCTATTAAGGGTTTGGTGAACAGCTTACAGGTTAGTTCTTGCATGACTGAATTTGATATTATTTTATGTTAAATTTAGATCTAACAATAGCTGTTAGTGTACACACACATCCATGTTATCTCATGCATCTTCATGCAAGTTTCTCAAGGTTCATGATGTCCAATAAATTACGGAGTGCAAATAATTGCTATGAGTGTATGACTGTTGTTTTAAGCATGCATATGCTTTATGCTCAAGGCGAGCTTTCTTTAGATTCTCCATCTTATAGGATTTTCCTTCAATTTGATGTGTGATTCTACCATATGACACAAGTTTTGTCATAAATGTGGTTTCATACTGTCATGCATGTTATACCAGTGTTTTTTTTTTTCTCCTTTTTCTCACATTTTCTGTTCTCCTCACAAAGTGATTGGATGAACTTAAAATATGTTCAAGGCCGGCCTTAAAACCTAGAAAAATTAAGAGCCTTTTCAATGGAGTTCTGGAAACTATTTCTAGGCTCTTTAACATTGGGACCCATATTGGTTCTGAAGTGGTTATGAAGCAACTTGCAGAAAGGAGGACATCAGAACTCTATTTATTTTTGGGGATAATGCAGAATTTGCCATCTTTCTGGGGCATTGGCATTGGGGAAAGGGGTTCTTCACCCTCCATCCCATCCTTCTTCTTTCTGTGAATGGCCGGGCTTCTAATAGGGTAGAGATTCAGAAATTGCAACTGTCGGTACGCGATATAATTATTGATTCTCTCAAATAAAAATATTAGTTTTATAACTTTGGGCATGATATTCAAAAGGCTGAGATTTGAATGGACTTTGGACTTTTGAAATGTAATAGGATAGAATTCATCCATTACTTGAATTTGAAGATGAAATGTTTGAAAGAAAAATTGAAATTTTATTTCTCAATTAAAGATGTATAAATGGGTTTCCTACTGACCAGATGCTGTTACTACTGATTGCTGGAGTAAAGCAATATTGTTTTTGGTGTCTTCTTCAATTTTTCAGTCAATGATTCATGGTTATTATGAGTTACATGGCCTGCACTATTATAGTGGTAAGATTCAGGTTATACGGTAATTGTCATAATCTGGTCATTGATTAATCTGGAAAAAACCTTTCAACTTGGCCATTGATTATTATGACATATCTATGTTGGCAGACATTATCGAGGCCATTACTAGTCCTTTCGATTGCAACTGCTTTCTCTGATCAACCAGGGTGCAGTAACATCACCTCTGATGCTATCGATGATTCCAATGTCCCAAATGATTCTCAGGCATCTTCAGAATCAAATTTAGACTTACCTTCTGTGCAGTCTACCCCTGATATGAGGTACATAATGTGAATTTCGGACTTGACAGAGAAATTGGTTATAGGCAGTAAATTGGGTTCAATATTTGTTGAAATGCAACAATAACACAGGCATACTTAGTGTACCAAATGCATTTTGTAAAAATGTCTGGCCCAACAAAAGAAAATAAAAATGCTAAACAAGTGATTGTTGTAGTAT
>JAOTRH010000006.1:6269918-6285435 GCA_034768845.1 Heliamphora exappendiculata | reverse complement strand
GCTTCTCTTCTAGAACGTTTTTGGGATGAGGTTACTTTTGCTGCTATCTACACCATCAATCGTATTCCCTCACCCACAAAACTTCATTTGAGCTTCTGCATGGTACGAATCCTACCTACTCCTTACTTCAAGTTTTTGGATGTGTTTGTTTTGTTACTCTTTCTACACACGAATGCACCAAACTTGAGCCACGATCCAGACTCTGTTGCTTTCTTGGATATGGTCTCACTCAAAAAAGTTATCGTTGTTATGATTCCATAGCTAAACGTCTTTGTATTTCTCGTCATGTAGAGTTTTGGGAACATAAGATGTTTGCGAGTATTTATCCCTTTTCATAATCCTCTTCTACTTATACTCTTATTTTTACTGATCCATCCATTGCTTTAGTCCCTACTTTCTTTGCAGAAATACTGAGCTCATCCGACGATCCTTCTCCGACCATTCCTGAGTCATTTGACACGCCTACTGATGTTCTTGATACATTCACTGCACCCGATCCCATTCAGGTACCTGCACTCCGTCAATCTACTAGAGTAAGAGCACCTTCTTCTCATCTTCAAGATTACCATTGTTATTATACTCTTGCTACTTTTTATGAACCTCACAGTTATCATGAAGCTAGTGCTGACCCCCGTGGCAGCAAGCTATGGCTGATGAACTCGATGCTCTCACTAAAACTCATACTTGAGACCTGGTGAATTTACCTTCTGGAAAGTCTGCAGTTGATTATAAGTAGGTCTACAAAATCAAAACTCGGTCAGATGGATCAGGGGAACGATACAAAGCTCATCTTGTTGTGGAGAATTTTGCTCAGGAGTATGGTATTGACTATGAGGAGACCTTTGCTCCTGCTACCCGTCTTACCTCTGTTCGATCCTTGCTTGCAATGGCTACTGTACGTCATTGGTAACTATTTCAGATGGATGTCAAAAATACATTTCTGAATGGTGATCTTGCCGAGGAAGTTTATATGCATCATCCACCTGGTTATGACCATCCTCCTCACACCGTCTGTCGTCTTCGACGTGCTCTCTATGGTCTTAAACAGGCTTCACGGGCCTGGTTCGCTAAATTCAGTCGTGTTGTTGCTCAGCAAGGCTTTGCTCCTAGTGCCTATGATTCTGTACTTTTTATCCGGACCACCGATGTTGGTATTATTCTCATCCTTCTCTATGTTAATGACATGATCATTACAGGGGACGACCTCTCTGGTATTCGAGATCTTCAGTATTTTTTGAGTAATAATTTTGAGATGATGGACTTAGGACAGCTTAACTATTTTCTTGGTCTTGAGGTTACATCCAGTTCAGATGGTTACTATCTTTCTCAGGCAAAGTATGTGCCTGACCTACTTTCTAAAGCAGGCTTGACTCACAGCAAAACATGTCTTTCTCCGCTTGAATCTAATGTTAAGTTGCTTGCTACTGATGGTGAATCTCTTCCAGATGCTATTTTGTATAGACAGTTAGTTGGTAGTCTCATCTATCTCACTGTTACCCATCCAGATATTTTCTATGTAGTTCATCTGGTTAGTCAATTTATGAGTGCTCCTCACTCTACTCACTATACTGTTGTTCTACGCATCTTACGGTATGTCAAAGGGACTTTGTTTCATGGTCTTCACTTCTCTTCGCGCTCTTCACTTGAGCTCCGCTCTTATTCTGATGCTGACTGGGCCGGAGATCCTACCAATCGTAGCTTCACTACTGGATATTGTTTCTTACTCGGCACTTCTCTCATTTCTTGACGTAGTAAGAAGCAGACTGTTGTTACCCGATCTAGCACTGAGGCTGAGTACCATGCTCTTGCTGATACTATAACTGAACTTTTATGGTTGCAGTGGCTTTTGACAGATATGGATGCTCCTCAGACGACTAGTTCCCCTATTTATTGTGATAATCGGAGCGTCATGTAGATTGCTCACAATGATGTCTTTCATGAGCGCACCAAACAAATTGAAATTGACTGTCACTTCATCCAACATCACATTCAGCAGGGCACCTTACATCTCCGATCTGTTTCTTCTGCAGATCAACTTGTCGATATTTTCACAAAATCTCATCCTCCTGGCCGCCTACATGATCTTATTTTCAAACTTCAGTTGACTTCGTCATCTCGCGTTTGAGGGGGGATGTTAGAATATTAGATATTCACAAAATATTAGATTTGATTAAGTGAATATTCTGATTTATTGTATTTTCTTTCTTTTATTATACTTCCTTTCCTTTACTTAGCCCTATTCACCTATATATAAGGCATATATTGTACGATTTCAGACACAAAAAATATACTGTTATTTTTTCTCTTCTTAATTTTTTCAGACACAAAACGTTTTTCACAAGAGCACTGAGTGTTAACCAATTTGATATAAAGTGTTAGCACAAATGCATAAAGTATCGACTCATTTATTATGTAGTGTCAACACTTATATTTTTTTAGAAACAATTAAATATAATATTTTTAAATTAATTTAATTTAAAAAATAAAATATTAAAATCATTATAATTTAATTAAAAAGCCATTAAACTAATAATAAAGGCCATAGGCAACTATTGACTTGACGAATTGAACATCTCATATAATGATGACAAACCTAAACTTATGTATAAATAGAGAAAAAGTTTACACTTTCAAAAAACTTACATTTTTTTGGAGCTAAAATTATGTGCATTTGTTTTTTCATTCTTGAGCATTCACTCACTTGGTTGTCGAAATGTCCATTACTCAAACATTTAGTCGATCAATGCTAACCATTTGTTTGTGTAGAAAAAAGTACGTGGACTCAGCTTACTCAATTAGCCGCCAACGTTAACAGAATCATGAATTATAATATCAAACCTTTCCATTACCGTTTATTGAACGGTGATTAATAAAATAATAAAGATAAATTTTTTTAATATTAATATATTTTTAAGTGTAAAATTTATTATTTTCACAAATATCAAGATATTTGTACAGATATCTATGTATTATAAATTTATTATTCACCGCCCAATAGGTAGCGGCTAACATTTTTCATAATTAATTAACACTAACCTCACACTGGTTATTATTTGACAAAAAACCCAACATGGTAGTGGCTTATTTCATTGTATAAATCAATCACATTCAAATTGAAACACTATATATGATTCAAAGAATGCTTACCTAACGACCACTCCATGCAACTCTTTTGATAAACATAAGTTTGGTTGGACTCTGACTTAAAATTGAATTTTTTATCTTTTTATTTAAAGCTTAAAAAATTAATAGTAAAAAAATATTTTTTCCTCTTATATGATGAGTTAAAATTACTTTTAACCAAACAATTTTTTATTTATTTATTTAACTTAAAATTAAAAAACAAATTTAAACTGAATTACCAAGCCAAACCACAGTACATGCAGGCATCACCCTATAACAAGTAGACAAAAGAAATAATGACGTTATTAAGGTCTCATTTGCTAATATTTATATTTACTATTTTTTATTTTTTATTTTTTATTTTATGTAAACTATAAATAAAAATATGTTCGATAATTATTTTTATTTTCAAAAAAATATTAACAGTTTTTAAATTTTATTAAATTCTTATAAACAAAAAAAATTTATTGTTTTGTAAATAAATTTATATTCTATCTTTCTTCCTTCACCGCTTTTGATCACCACTTTTGGTCACTCCCTCCAACCACTACCTCTTGTTACCATCACCGATTATAATATTCGGATACTATTTTCGACCATCACCTTCAACCACTATATAGAGTCACCGTTTTCGACTATCATCTTTAACCACTTTTTACTATCATTACTGGCTAACTAACACCTCTACTAACCATTTTCGATCATCATATTCGGTCACCACCTCCAACTATAACATACGATCACTATCTCCAACCACCACGTCTAACCACCCAGCATATTGCTACCTTTTAGGCTCTTACCATCGTTACCAGCTAAAAACTCCAACTACTATTTTGACCTTTACATTTGTTCATAATTCCCGATCACCATGTTCCAACTATTCATGTGTTAAATATATTTTTATTTTTATAAAAATAAACAAAAAATATAGTTTTATTTATTACAAATGAAAAATAAAAAACTGTAGACGTTACCAATCGATACCTTAGTGAATTAAATTTAAAATCATGAATAATTAAATTTTTTTTATTTTTTTAGTTTGTTTGTTTTTAAAATTCTAATGTAATGTTGAGTTGTAAGCGAATAATGAGAATATGAGATGTATACTTTTTTGAGAAAAAAGAATTAGAACACTTCCCTAGTTACACAAATATTAGGTACACATAAATTAATCACAGACTAATTACAAAAAATATATATATATATTCTAGTTATTTAGCTCTTGTTTTAGACGTCTAAGAAATTTGACTTTTAAAAAATTAAATTTTTTAAAAAAAATATGGAAATTTTTTATAAAATTTGGGATAATTTTTTATGATATATATTTTTATTTAAAATATCTAATATGTTCTTAATTTTTATTTTTAAGTTATAACGTTTGAGATATTGATATAATTTTTTATTGTTGAGGATATAGTTAAAATTTTAATTAAAAGTATTATAATCATTTCGGAAAAAAAAATAGTGTGTTTGAGACGTGTATATCTTTTTTTCTTTAAAAAAATAAAAAATATATAAATTTTAAAAAAAAATGCCAAACGCTGTAACTTAAATTTAGTTATTTTTAACAAAAAAACAACCTTTTAGTGATCCAAAACAGGGGCTTATATACATTTGAAACCCATTTCAACTCTATGTCTGAGGCTATGTTTGGTTTAGCTTTTTTAGTGATTTTTTTCATCTGTCATGACTCTTTTTTGGTTTTTTAGGCTATTTTTTTTTACTTTCTCGATTTATCATAATAAAATAAATTTAAAAGTATATCTATTTTGAAAAAGGTTGAAAAAAGCTGCATAAAATCCTCAAAGTGGTTTTTTTGTCTTATCTGATTTTTTTTTAATATTTTTTATTTTTGTAAGAATAAAAATATAAAAAATATCATCATTTGAACTAACATAAATTTTTTTTCCTAAAAGACGAAAAGAAGTTATATAAAACACTATCTCACAGTCTCTTAAGTATTTTTCAAACCGTTAAAACTTCTGATTGGTCAGTGTTTGGATGAGTTGTATTTTTTCATTAGTTCAAATTGTAGAACGTATTATGCATTTAATGGTAACATTCACAATTTAAATTAATATATAAAAAAGTGGGAACTTCCAACCATATGAACAAATTTATTTGGGCATATTGCAAATACTTCCCCTGAAGTGTTTAGCAAATACTTTTGAATCTTTGGAACATGAGAAATTACACTTTGCTCCTTAACATTTCTTTATTTTTTTCCCTATACCTAAAATCTCTCTCTCTCTCTCTCTCTCTCTCTCTCTCTCTCTCTCTCTCTCTCTCTCTCTCTCTCTCTCTCTCTCTCTCTCTCATTTTCTCATATTCCTTCTCTCTTATAATCAATGGCGGAATCAAGAATTTCACTTAAAGAGAGCACTAATTTTTTTTCACTCCTTTTGGTGTAATTTGAATATGTTTTAAACTAACTTTTAATTCTTTTGCTTAAATTTTAAAAAAAAAATAAAAGAAAAAAAATTATATTTTGTATTTATACTGATAGTTTAAAGTCATCTTTTAACTGGTCGAATTTTTTTACCTATTATGCTTAAAAACACAAACAAAAAGTTTTGCTTAAAGTTGGGTTGCCCAATAAGCCTTTTATTTTGAAAATTAATTGCCATATTTTCTTAGAGGGACATATTTTTAAATTCAGTTTTTTAAGCATTTATCTAGTATTTAATTTTTCTAAAATCTTATTACTCTAACTTTGAAAAAATCAAAATTAAAAAAAAAAAAGCAAATTGTTAAAATTTTAGATTCTCTACCATCATGGTTAGGACAAATTTAAGACATTAATTTTAGCAAAAGATGAATCAAAATAAATTTAATAATCTACTTTTAGTTCAATTAAAATACTTGACACATAAATCACAAATATAAAACTAAAATATTTTAAATGCTCAAAAATTAAAAATAGCGGTGCTTTCTTAATTTAGTAGGGGCATAAACATAATTTTGTAAGAAAATATTTTTTTAAAAAAATTTATTTTTATAGATAGAAGTATAAATTTAAAAAATTGAGAGGAGCATATGCCCATCTAGACACCTATTGGATTCGCCTATTAAATTTACCCTTGCTTACAAAGGTAAGAGATATCGTTTAAAATTATCATCACCTTCTCACATTGTTTAACGCAACTATTATTGCCACAGCCAATACTGTCTAGATGTCTAACGTAGTTGTCTCCTCAAACATCACCTAATACCATCACCAACGCTTCTAGTATCGCCTAATTCCAATGCCTTCTTCACTATGTCTATCATTCTCTCTAATCTCTCAATACCTCGAGGGATCAGGGTGCTTGGAGGTGGTTGTGGCCACTAGAAGGAATAAAGGGAGAAAGGTAAGTGAGTGGTGGTGGGAAAGTGAGTGAGAGAAGTAATTTTTTCTTGTTATTTCATGCATTGGCCCAAATTTATTTGAATTACACATTTGTCTGGATTCAATTACTTTTGAGGTAAAACTCGTATAAGTGTGTGGTTCAAATTACTTTGAAACAATACATGAATGAGCATAGAATAATTTTTCTTAGTGAGAGGCATGTAATGTGTTCAGGGGACGAAGTTAGAACTTTTCTTTTAAGTGGGGAGTATATAAAAAATAATAATTTTATTTTTTATTTAATAATAAAAATAATTAAATTAAAGAGTTAGTTAAAAAATTTTCTTAAAATATTTCTCCACAAGTTAAAATATAATGGTAAAATATATTATTAAATATGCAAACATAATCATCAAAATTATATATTCAAAAAAACAACTTTTATAAAAATTTTATAAAAAATATATAATCAGAATTAAGAATCACAAAAATCATAATAAAAAATACACAATCAAAAAATTAGTCACCAAAATTAAAAGAGTCTAAAACAATTTATACTCATCAACTTAATATCAATCTTAAAAAATTTACATACATATATCGGTATTTATCAATAATTTATAATAAAAAAATTAAAAAAATTTATAATTTAAGAAAACAAACTTTAAATTTAAAGAGAGAAAATTTTTAAAATATTAAGATTTTTTTTTAAAAATATAATAAAATTTTACAAAAATTCAATAGGAGCATTGGCCATTTTGAACCCCATATAGCTCTCTGTCCATGAATGTGTTTGTATTTATATATAATGAAAATTAAATACAAAACATATATTTTTAATAAATAAGGGTACAAAGTCATATCACATTCTCCGTCAGCTCTACTAATAAATTTGAGGAAATATGTAACTTTTGATACTTCACAAATAAGCAAGAATATGTAATTTCTAATATTTTACAGACATAATTGTATGTGACTAAATCTCAAGGAGTTGTTTGTAATTTATCCATATATTTTTGTAGTATTTGATAGGATTGAAATTAATAATTTATACATTGTATTTTATAGCAGAAGTTGTAACTGTTTAGTAAATATATTATTTTTAGCTAAAATAAAAAATAATTATAATTATTAGTAAGAATTGTGAGTATCTAAAAAAAAATATTATATTACAAAAATTAGTAACAAAAAGTTAAAAAATAATTAAGACTCGGGAATTTTAGGCAAAAGTTTTAAAAAATAAATTTTAACGTGTAAGGTTCATAAATGAAAATTTTAACGTATAAGGTCCAATTATATATTTTTTCTAAAAAATATTCTGCAAATAGATAAATTTATTTGTCTGCTTATTTATACATAACAAATAAATTTATTTATTTACATATCAACACAGATAATATAAACATATAAATTTATTTGTATTTTTTATACGTATTTTTAATAAAATAGATAAATTTATCAACGTTCTTTATACGCATTTTTAATAAAAGACAGATAAATTTATTTGCGTTCTTTATACATGTTTTGAAAATGTACAGATAAATTTATTTATGTTCTTCATACGTGGTGTCAATAAAACAGATAAATTTATACGTGTTCTTTACACGTATTTTTAATAAAAGATAGATAAATTTATATGTATTCTTTATACATATTTTGAAAATATATAAATAAATTTATTTGTGTTCTTTATACATGATTTCAATAAGACAAATAAATTTATCTGTATTCTTTACATGTATTTTTAATAAAAAATAAATAAATTTATCTGTATTTTTTATATATATTTTTAAAAAATACAATTAAATTTATATATATTTTTTATATATATTTTTAAAAAATATAATTAAATTTATATATTCTTTAATAATTCAAAGATCCTCGAAAGAAAACCCATAAAATTAGCGAGAATGGACTATTTCTCTCTCTAAAATTAATACTACACTCTCTCTCAACAAAATTAGCACCACTCTCTCTCTCTCTCTCTCTCTCTCTTTTTTCTCTTTTAAAATAAAATTAAGAACTAATAAATTAAATTTGTTTGAAAAATATATTATGTGCACATATAATATTATTTAATAAAAATAAATAATATAAAATGATTAAATTTGTTTCAATTTAAAATGTTGAATACAATATATATAATCTAATAATAAAAATTTTTACATTCCATACTAGTTCAAATAATTCTTCTTTTATAAGATAAAATTATAAAAAAAAATGTATTTGAATAAATATGAAGTGTAAAAAATTTTATTATTAGGTTATATATATTGTATTGAACATTTACATTTAAAAAAATTTAATTATTTTATATAATTTATTTTTATTAAACAATGTTATACGTATACATGATATTATTACAATACAAAATTTAATTTTTTGCGTCTTAATTTTATTTTAAGAGAGAGAGAGAAAAGGTTAGGTGAGAGAAAGAAAAAAAAATCTTAATTATAGGTGTTGATTTTATTGATAAAGAATGTAAAAACATTTGAATATTAATTTTAGATAAAGAAAAAATACAAAAATGAGAGAGAAAAATGATCAAGTGTAAATTTTTTTTTTGTTTTTATGAGATAAATAAGTGTACTCTTATTTATCTTTTTGTTTTTACAAGATAAAGTTATAAAATAAGAGTATATTGAACTATGGAGTATAAAAATTTTTATGATTAGGTTAGATATATTGTATTCTGACATTTACATTTAAAATTTTTTAATCATTTTATATAATTTTTTTATTAAATAATATTATATGTGTACATGATATATTATTACAATACAAAATTTAATTTGTTAACTCTTAATTTTATTTTAAGAGAAAAAAAGTGAGGTGATATATATATATATATGTATATATAGATATAGAGAGAGAGAGAGAGAGAGAGAGAGAGAGAGAATCCTTAATTAAGAGAGAAAAAATCCTTAATTATAGTGTTAATTTTGTTGAGAGAGGATATAGTATTAATTTTAGAAAGAGAAAAAATACAAAAAAAAGAGACAAATAATTCATTCTGTGTAACTTTTTGTGTTTCTTTTTTGGACCCTAAAATTATTATATATTTTTAGGTATTTTTGTCTCAAAAAAATTTATCGCGTTAAAATTTTTATGATGAATTTTACTTATTAAAAAAATTTATACTGAATAAAAAATAATAAATAACATATAAATTAAATTATTCATTAAGTTTTAGTTAAAAATTTTGCTAAACACATTTTAAAAATTAATTTTTAAAAATTAATTAAAATACACATAAACCAGTGAATATCTTGAATTAAAAAAAAAAATTGTCTCACTATGCATGAAAGGAGAATCATATTCCAAGTGGTGACCCCCGCATAAGGGACTCCTAGTCCTAGCGCGATCATCCCCTCTCCTTGATATTATACCTCTACCTATTTCCAATCAAAATTTACGACCAAACCTTCGATTGAACTCTGGAAACGATAACAGCAAGAGGTAACATCAGTTTTGTGCTACATAGATCTGATCTGAAACACGAATTATTAAGAGTCAGTTGAATTGCGTAAGTAAAAATTTAAGTACACAGATTTAAATCATGTAACTAGATCATTGAATCATTGATTCTTACAGGTGTGAATGTGCCTTTTTTTTTTTTTTGAACAAAACAGTTTCTTATCACTATAATCGGTAATTTGTGGTTGATTCTGTCATTTAAATCTGTGCACGCAGTTGAACTGATTGTATAATAATGGGTTTCTAGTCGGTGAGGTCTCGCTTTCGGTTATCGCTACTCGAGGAAGACGTTTCATTAACTCTTACGTTTGGTGAATCTCAAGTCTCAAACCCCCTCCCCCCCTTTTATCTTTATTTCTTTATATATCTAATTCTCTCGCAATTCGAGTTGACATGTTTGGTGGCTGAGTTTTTTTCTTGTGATTAGGCACATTCTATATATATATATATATATATATATATATATGTGTGTGTGTGTGTGTGTGTGTGTGTGTGAATTAGGTCTTAGGGGTTTTGGGTTGGTTTTGATCTTACGCTAACAATTAGGTCTTGTTCTCTTCTTTGATTTTCTGATCTGGGTGTTGAATTATGGCCCTGTGTGGGCTAAATTGTGAGAATTTTGCTTATTTTTTGTCTTATGAATTTTTTTCATTTTTTAAATAGAATTTTTTACTTTTTCCGATCCTCTCAATTAGTGGAACTGAAAAAAAGTGTTTTTTGTTCAAAAAATAAAAAAGTTCACTGAAGACAAAATTAAGCAATATATAATTTGAATTATTGGCTTATTTTTATCTTTTTTTAATTTTTTTTTCATTTTCTAGTAAAAAATTTCTTTTTTGATTCATCTCACCAACGATTCAAAAAAGTATCAAATTTGATCAACGTATAAAAAAAATTCACTAAAGACGAAGTTTTTATTTATGATAAAGCGAAGTTTTTTGGCCCCAAAGTTTGTTCTATTTCTAATCGTTGCACTTGATTGATTTGATGAGAAGAGTTTGATTGGTCAGACTTCTTGTTTCAAACTTGAACATATATACCAGACTGACAGTGTATGTTTTGGAAATTCCTGGTAGATATTGAGTATTGCTGGGACTAGAGCGATCGCAATGAATTCCTCAAATGGGAATCACCACACAACCACTAAGCCACCTCCGACTCCATCTCCTTTGCGCTTCTCAAAATATTTTCAGGTATAACCAGCTTCTTTACTATGTAATTTATCTATCAAAATTAAGCTCTTAAATCTTTCTGCTCTTTCCAATAACTGTACACTGTAAATTGGCAAGAAGACGATATTTCCCACCACAATTGCGGGTTGCCATCCATATTCAACTATGTTTCCAGAAGGCTTTCATAAAAATTCTTACATAATCAAGAATTTTTCATTATGTACATACCAGATCATCCAATTTCCAAAAAAATCCAATACTTTTCGTCTGTATATTGGAATCTTTGCGGTTGAATTTCCTGTTTTCTTTTCCTTCAATTGCCATTTTGAATTTAGAAAAGAGGCTTTGTGTCATTTGCCACCATACTCATCTTTTAGGTTTAAAGTGTCATTCCATTTAACAAATCTCCTTTACTTGATCAAATGAATGTTGTTCAGCATGAGATGTGTAATTGATTGCATTGTTTGTTGGGCTAAATCTTAGGCATCTATTGCTTAAAATAATTTCTGCAATAGTGTATTTGTTTGTCTCCTTATTATTTCACCAAGTTATTAATTTTGTAGAGTGCAACATATCAAGAAAAAAAAGAATCAAGAAAATGAAAAAGAATGAAAGAAAAGAAAAACTGAATGTTATAGAGTGCATTCCAAGAACTGAAAAACCTTTTGTCTGATTAAATTTTACAGCCATGTTAGTCCCATCTTTTTATTCCTGACATATGAACTAATTGGCAAATGTTCATGATCTACAAAAGCGGGATTTAGCATTATCGGCCCAATGGTAAATAACTAGCACCTTCCAAATTGGGCTCCATGTAATGTAATAACTCTTTAGTGATGGGAAACCGACCACTAACAAAGCTCAAAGGTATTGAGAGGGGCATCGCATGCTATCAGCACTGTGGTTTTGTGTTAGAGTGAAGATATGTTTATTACTATTTTTCCTTTTTACTTGGCACAACGATAAGGTTACTCCATTAATACTTGGGTGTCATGGGGTTTGGATCAGTAAGCACATCTATCCGGATCAGTAAGGCTATGCACAGCCTATCGTTCACAGATATGAAATTCCCTAGTGCGGGAGGCTCATGCACTGGGCTGCCCTTTTTTTGGAATATAATTTGCTTCATTTTGAAACTAACATTTTCATTATTTTTGAAACTAACGTTTTCATTACTTCTCTTGGTCTATTATTGTTGATGGCAGTCTAATATGAGAATCTTGATTACTGGTGGAGCTGGATTCATTGGTTCTCACTTAGTGGACAGATTGATGGAAAATGAAAAGAATGAGGTAAGCATTCTTTTTCTATGTGCATTGCTGGTTCGTTTTTGTTAATGGCAAGGGGAACAAATATGTATCAGAATATGGGACAAATAGAATCAGCAATTGATCTTAATGTGTTTCACACCACACAAATAACATGAATATGTTCTCTAACAAGATGCATTGTTTCTTTTGGTTAGGTGGTGGTGGTTGATAACTACTTCACTGGCTCAAAGGACAATCTGAGAAAATGGATAGGTCATCCGAGATTTGAGATTATTCGTCATGGTACTTGTCAATTTTTAAAAAAAATATACATATAGAGTCAATGGTCATATTATGTCCATATGAGCATTTGTCCCATGATGTTGCTAGATAATATTGGCTTTTAGTTTTGCTCACTTTCTAGTATGTATTGTATTGCTGGTTGTCATTAGAACTGCACATTGAACTGTAACCTGTCTTCTCCTTAAGTATAAATCAAGAGAAATTAATTGAAGTGTTGTGTAATAGAATAAATGATCGATGATTGATATTTATGATCACGAAGGAATTTTATGTGTAGAATTGTAGATACAGTGGAAATGTTACCTAAAGCATCAAGTGTGCAAACATATGTCTGAATGTGGAGCATCTCTCTCCAAATGCAAATGCATATATAGTATACAAAAGTGCCATGTACAATTTCCATGGACCAAGTGGTTGCATGAATTTGTTTCTTAAGAATCCAAACTGTCTGTCGGACAGACTGGCATCTGCGCAATTTAATAGATTGCATGTATGTATTTATTCAAGTGATAATTATATTGTGGTCTTATTTTACGGACTTGTTTGGGGATAGATTCCTTTTGCTCCTTGACTATTCCATAAAATTCTATTTTCAAAAGTTAATGCCATGATAGACATTTGTACCCCTAATTAATTATGAACATGTAGAGAGATCGCATTTATTTCATTTCCTTTTATACATACATTTACTTTGACTATTATATAAAGTTAAATTTTTTTGTTTGAATATTTGAGTTTTTATATTTTACATTTGCATATTTTTGGTGATTAATTTTCTTTTTGATTTTGCCTGTTTTATATCTTATCTTGTATTGATGCTTAAAATTTTTTTAAAAATTACAGAAACACCCTCTATGCTATACCCGTTTATCACTTAACCCTCCTGAACTAAAAACCCATTCAAAGTGTCCCCCTAAATTACTCGAAATAAAGGGAAAACTGACATCGTTAACGGAGTATTGCAAATGACTAAAATACCCTTGACGCAAACATTCCATATTTGGATTAAGAAATGGTGATAGATCTAATGTTAACCAAGCCTCCAATGGTGATCTATCAGCCTCCAATGGTTATATTTCTTTGTTGTAGTGATGAGATCTAATGTTAACCAAGTCTCTCTCATTGATGAGGGAGCTATACCGAGACCAAGTCTTGGTTGGAACATCACAAACATTCCATATTTGGATTCCCAACATTGGTCCGCTTTAGTTGGGGCACTTGCACTCCATACTTCAAGGACATGATTTAAATGTTGTGGTGAGTCAATCTAAAGTTTGCTTGCAAGATTCACTTCCCTAGAAATTCTATTCATCTGCTTACCGTTTGTGGGGATTCAGATTCTTTTGGTGCCTCTTGTTTTAATTTCACTACGCAGTGCCATTATGTGAGTATGCAACTTGAGCAGGTTGAGAGATGAGACTTATACTTGTTAAAAGAGAAAGAAAAGAATATGGGAAAGCATGTATCTCATTGTGAGTTTACATACGTATTTATTAAGCAAATGAGAGCCTAATTTATTAACACCTCCTCAAGTTCGAGTATAGATATCAATCATGCCAAATTTGTTACAGATATAGTGAACCTGGGGCCCCGACAGTGCCTTAGTGAACACATCGGTCAACTGTTCACCAGAACGAACAAAGCCAAAATCGATAGTGCCATTCTTATACTCGTGGCGGATGAAATGACGGTCGATCTCGATGTGCTTAGTCCACTCATGAAATACTGGATTAGTAGCAATGTAGACAGCAAACTTATTGTCACACCACAACTTGGTAGGACCAATAGGCGGTTCGTCTAATTCAGTGAGAAGTTGTCGAATCCACATGATTTCAGACGTTGCCAGAGCCATAGACCTGTATTCCGCCTCAGCACTAGATCTCGACACCACATCTTGCTTCTTGCTTTTCCACGAAACCATGTTTCCACCAACAAAGACAGAGAGCCCTGATGTGGACCTCCTATCCATCGGGCATCTTGCCCAGTCTGCATCAGAATAACCCTCAATACGGAAATGACCCCGATCACAAAACTGTAGACCCTTCCCTGGGTTAGAGTGGAGGTACCGTAGGATACGAACCACTGTATTCCAATGAGGAACGCGGGCATCAGACATAAACTGACTCATAATGCTGACATGATAAGCAATATCTGGTCTAGTCATGGTGGTCAAATAATTAAGTTTCTCCACTATTCTGTGATACTTGTCAGGGTGAGGAAACACATCACCGTCACCGGGAAGAAGTTTCACACTCGGATCTATCGAGGACTCCACACTTTTTGCATTCAGCAGGCCGGTATCGCGCAAAATATCAATCACATATTTTTTATGAGAAATAAAAATTCCATACTTACCTCTGGCCACCTCAACTCCCAGAAAATACCGCAAGTTCCCGAGATCTTTAATCTGAAATTGTGTCTGCAGAAAGGATTTTAGGCTATTAATCCCAACACGGTCATCACCAGTGATGACAATATCATTAACATATACGACGAGAAGAATACAGTCGGAGGCTGTCCGACGAAAGAACACGGTATGATCTTTGCCCGATTGTCGCAGACCAAACTGTTGCACCACCGTGCTAAACCTCCTAAACTAGGCCCGAGGAGATTGTTTTAAACCATACAAAGAGCGGCGAAGGCGACACACCAGATCAGACCCCCCCCCCCCGAGCAACAAAACTGGGAGGTTGCTCCATCTAGACTTCCTCCTGAAGATCACCATGTAGGAAGGTATTCTTGACATCCAACTGATAAAGCGGCCAATTTCGAGTGGCAGCGAGAGAAAGAAAAAGGCGACTGGAAGTCATCTTGGAAATAGAAGAGACAGTCTCAAAGTAGTCAACACCATAAGTTTGAGCATA
>JAOTRH010000006.1:6251097-6269818 GCA_034768845.1 Heliamphora exappendiculata | reverse complement strand
GTGAGGGAAAGATAGAGGAAAGGCAAGTCTAGCGACTGAGAAAGGCCTACAAGGTCTGTCGGAGGCGGAGGAAGACCTTATAGGGTCTGTCGGGATCTAACAGTGGTCGTCGGTGGCAGAGAAAAACCCTTGGAGGAGCTACCGGTGGCTGACGTCACCCCTGGAGGGGCTGATGAGGGCGGCCCCCCTCCTGGTCAAGTCGACTGAGGTCGACGTCACCCTTGAAGGCCCGACTGTTGTCGTCGTCACCCCTGGAGGGGTTGACTAGGGTCAGCGCACACTGTGGGTAAGCCGACTGTGGTCAGCGAGTATTCCTGGAGAGGCGGCGAGGGTCGGCAACGACTGTCGGAGGGCCGACGAGGGTCGGCGGTTAGGGTTAGGGTTTCTGGTTTGGCGGCTGGTTTAAGTGAAATCTAGGGTTTCATGGTAACTAGGGTTTCATGGCTCTGATACCATGTTAAAAGAGAAAGAAAAGAATATGGGAAAGCATGTATCTCATTGTGAGCTTACACACGTATTTATTAAGCAAATGACAACCTACAATAGATACTGTTGGCATCTCTATAGGTTATTATTAATACTTAATATCTTAATACTAAATATATATATTAAAAATACTGCCTTTGAGAATATATACCCAGTTCTTACTGAGTTCAGAAAAATTTAGTAATGGTATTGCACCTTATTGCATGTATTTGCATCACTGTATTGCTCGTGACCTAAAATTTTTGTTTAGGGGCATTAACTTTTATTTGACTCACACCACCCCCTTGTTTGAATCTGGTTTGTAAGTTAAATAGGTTTGAATGAAGACTTAAAACTTTATTCATTCATCTTTTGCCTTGAACTGTAGCTGTAGCTGCCGTAGCTGTAGTTGTTGCTGCATTAAACTGTATTTAAGCTTCTC
Source organism: Heliamphora exappendiculata (assembly GCA_034768845.1). NCBI lineage: Eukaryota > Viridiplantae > Streptophyta > Magnoliopsida > Ericales > Sarraceniaceae > Heliamphora > Heliamphora exappendiculata. The sequence goes on along the minus strand of JAOTRH010000006.1, from coordinate 6,268,911 downwards.
TATTCTTCTTCAGTAGGTAATTAAGTAATCTTGTCCATCAAAATGAGAATCTGTGTACACATCACATTAGCATTGAGCAAGCATATGACATTTAGCATTCTTCGCATACACATCACAAAAAACATACTAGCATAGTTTAGTGTGTTTGGAAAAACACATCACAAAAGTGCCTTATTTTTCTTAATAAGGCAAGTACATTATCTTTTGGTTCCTAATATTGAACCACATTAGGAATCCTAAGGCAAGCAACATAACGAACATGCTATTTAAGAACTTTACTCTTTCTTGTGCAACTGCAAGCTCCCTAACAAGTGTCTTGTTTTTCTTGAACAGAATATCATGTCTTATGGTCATTTCCTCCATCTTCAATATAAGCTCCTCTATTTTCTTATTCAGCTCCTCCTCTCTCTTCTGAAAGTCCATGTTCTTCTTCGAAATCATTTTGCTAAACTCCTTTCCTCTTGGACATGTTGGGGGATCAACCCAAGTAAAAAAATCACATGTATGTTCTTTTTACAAAACATGTTACAGATTAAGGTTTAAGTCAATAAACATATTAAAAACATTAAATACATACCTTGAAGTTGACACAATCCATAAATCTCCTTTCTGGGTTGTTTTCTGTGAAGGCGGTTCTTATTGGAGCTCTTAATCCACAGTAGCAAAATACATCGGCACTGTTTGTATTTTCTTTGTGTGAGTTACTGCTGTTGTTGATGCTGCTTGATGTCATGTCAAACAATGAGGGAAGGAGAATAGAGCTTCAATGGAGGAGGGGAATGGAGTTTTGAGTTAGTTGGAAGCAGCCTGAAGAGTTTTGAGCTAATGGGTAGCACATATATAGGCTGCCAAGAGTGTTTAGGTCATTTGAGAATTAGTACAAGTCAAGGGTTTCACTTTCCGTTAGCTTGTGTCACAGAACCTTACGGAGGGGGGCAAAGTGATACAAATAAATAGATAGGGGCCCACTTTGAACGGGTTTTTAGTTCAGGGGGGTTAAGTGATACACGGGTATAGTATATGAGGTGTTTCTGTTATTTTTTCTAAATTTTTTTATATAAGTCGGGAAAAATATGATTAGAATTTGATGTTGTTTGTTTTCACACGCACACACACATATATCTTTTATTTCATAATCATGATAATTACTTTTGTATTATTTAACTCTAAATTTAGAAATTGGAAATAAACGCATAGAATGCGATATAAGTTGAGAAATTTCTCATTTTTTGAAAATGAGAGATTAATGTTCAACGTACAAATGTTGTATACATAGTATTAAACAAAAAATGAGAACTCTCAAGAAATGATTTTTTTAATTAACATTAAAATGAGAAATTAGAGTTGAATGTAAAAATGCAATAGGAATTCAAAAATTTCTCATTTATAAAAATGAGAAATTAGTGTCCAATGTACAAATTGCATACACAATATTGAACCAAAAGTGATTTCTTTTTCTTAAAATGAGAGCTTTCTCGATTAACATTTAAAATGAGAAATCAGTGTGAAATGTACAGACATGATTTAAACTATTTAAAATTTCTCATTTGTTTAAAATAAAACAGTGTGCAATATTAATACAATTAATTTTTTAATTAATAATCAAAATAACAAAAAACATGGTTGTTTGCACCTATTTATTTATATATTATCTAATGATATATTAACAAAAGTACGGTAAATATTTAAATTAAAAATATAATCACATAAGAAAAATACTGCAATTAAAAATTTTCAAAAAGGAAGAAACATTATCAATTAGGAAACGTGCGCGTGTGTATATATATATATATATATATATGTATGTATGTATGTGTGTATGTATGAATGTATGTATGTGGAAGAGAGGGAGACAAACTTCAATTAACGAGGATTTAGGGGCATATTTGTCCAAAATACTAATAACTTTTAAAAATAGGATCTCATAGAAAAGTCAAAAAGAAATAGAATGTATCCCTGAACAAGTACTAAAAATAGGACTTAGTGGCCGAATCTCTCTTTATTTAAATGTACAAGTATCAAGTAAGGCATCTAAATGACCAAAACAATTGCATGCAGGATTGTTGAGTATCATTATGCTGTATGTAGAAATTTGACATTCAGGAGCTGAACATCTTATTATTACTATTTGTATTTCATATATCTTCTTTATTGATTAGGATTAACCGTCTTCTGTTTTACATTGTATAGATGTCACAGAGCCACTGCTGATTGAGGTTGATCAGATATACCATCTTGCATGTCCTGCTTCTCCAATTTTTTATAAATACAATCCTGTGAAGGTGTGTATATTGGCATTCCAATTTTTTTTATTTACCAATTCACACCATAATCTTTGTTTTCTTTGTTTTATTGTTTACATCTAATGTATTATCCTCCCCTGAACTGTAAGAAGAATGCTTCAAGTAATGTATTTCTCATTTGCTCAATGCAGGTCACAAATCAAGGGATTCTGTCCTGAGTGTCATCTTGCATCATCTATTTGGTTGACACAAAATTGGACTGCAAAATTTAGGCCTTTTCAGCTTTGCCATTTTTTGGCTATAATCTTGGTTTTTTATACCACTCTGTCACGAGGCTGGGATTGTAGACACAATGAACGTCACATGTGATGCTAGCTTACCACGCCTAGGTAGCACCCCAAGGGACGCATTGGGCATTCCAAGAACGAGCACACACATTGAACATTATGCATCAAAACGGAAAATTGAGGCACAAACCATAGCACTTTTGTTAAGCTAGCAATACAATGTACAAAGCATACTAAGAGTAATTGTTAAAGATGATATGTGGTGGGGGCTTGGGGCATAATTAGTGGTACACAAAAGAACCAGCATAGACACAAATAGAACCAAATTAACCTTCATGGGTTGGGTTGGGTTGGGTTGGTTCGGCTGGTGGCGCGGTTTAGTTCGAAGTATTAAAATGGTAGAACCGACTCGGTAAATTCTTGGATTAGCATGTAGGCGACCCAAACCAACTCGAAAACTGGCCCCGTGTGTATCATAAAAAACTTTACATATTTTGTGCATATAGCTTATATAATTGGCTTTGATTATGTGGTAGATTGGACTATTTTTAATGCATATCTCAAGTCTAATATATGCCAAGCAGAATTATAACGTCAACTTCAACCAGCCAGTTTGGGGTCCAAAATTTTGGAATTGACCTACATTGATTCAATTCTGGGTTTTATACAACTCCAGGACCGAACTGACCCCACCCCAACCTGTGTTCAATTCTTGGTAATTTTTGGTTCAGTTTGGAGTCTGAAAATGGGGGATTGACCAACATCGGTCCAGTTCTAGGTCGATACTAATCCGAGGAATTGATAAAAGTCACCAAAATTGGTAACTTTTATAATAGGATCGTCTACCGTAAAAATTCCAACTTGGTGTTGCATAGGTCCCTCAAACAAAGCCCCGAAGTTATTGCTATTGTTGGTGCTCACATGTGCGTCACCCGAACTTGGCTTGAAGAGCACTTGGCTGGGACATCTGCCGCTGGGCTAGCTGCTGCCTTGGCATGTGCTGATGTGCGTGCGTGCCTGCTTTCTCCTGGGAAGGATGGGGAATGGGTGTCCTGCAGTTGCCCGACCATGCTGGGTGACGCTTGGCCGCTTGGGGCTCCCCACCTTGGCTGTGGGGCATCTACGGCTGCCTTGGGACATTCATCGATGCTCGTTGGCAGTCATGGGCCAAGTGTGGCAGCTTGGCCAACCAGTATTGGGGCGCATGTAGGCACAGAAAAGGGCCGCAAGGGGTAAATCTTGGCTTCCGCATGACAATGCTCTGCCAATGTTTGGGTCACATTGTAGCAAACAAGCAAGCAATCATCAAGGTATGTGCCCTTGGAGGGCCTCACCTTGACATTAAGCTTTTGTTAGCAACCACAACGATGTGGTTATCTACTTTGTTGGATTTAAGTTACTGTCCTAAGATGATGGTTAATTTCAATGTTCACAAGCTTGATGGGTTGTGATTGTTGTTGGAAAAAACTCAAAAAACAAGCTTGCCAATATAATTTTGCTTCAGAGTTTACCTTGATTTGTCATAATGATTAATATTTAATTTCATAGTTCACCAGCCTGGAAATGTAAATTTGATGTTTACAATTTGTCTAATGTGTAATTAAATGTACTGCAACAGACAATAAAGACAAATGTGATTGGGACTCTGAACATGTTGGGACTTGCCAAGCGAGTTGGAGCAAGGTTGGGGGACTGATCTGTGGATTTATAATTTCAGTTAGGTACTCTTTATGTTCTCATTTTACTCATTTATGATATTGTTGTACAGGATTTTGCTTACATCAACCTCAGAGGTATATGGAGACCCTCTAGTCCATCCCCAACCTGAGACCTATTGGGGCAATGTTAACCCAATTGGTAAGTTAAACTTTTCATCAGCCCAGTGGATGGATGTAAATTTTCTTTAAATGGTGTGGGTGGGTAGGCTTTTCTTTAGGTGGGGTGGGGTGGGGGTGAAGGGATATCACATGTCTATTAAGGTATGCATAAAGAACGTAAACAGGATTTCTCTAAGAATGTGATTGTTTTCTTTCATTGTATTAAAATGCTTTATGGTTGTACACCTGTCAGTTTTAATTTCCTAAGTAGAAATGGCACTTATGGCACTTTGCAATCAGGTTTACACATTTCTGATGCCAGAATAAAGAAACAAATATGAACTTGTTGTAATCTACACAAGCTTGACTATCATCTGTCATATACAACAGCTTATTCACGCAATTTCTTGGAGGGGTCACCATGTAAAATGATCTGAACTAATGCCAGTTATTAATACATATTGCTGTATCCTTGTTACATTGTCCATTACAAGCTCAGATTTGCACTAAATAAGATTCCAGAAGGCTGAATTAATTGCTCTTTTTTAGTGGAAGGATTGACTGAAGACTTGCCTTGAAAGATTTATACAGAAATAACCTCATTAGAAATGATTTTTGGTTAATATAGGAGTTCGCAGTTGCTATGATGAGGGTAAGCGTGTAGCTGAGACTTTGATGTTTGATTATCATAGACAGCATGGAATAGGTAAGCTTGTTGCTTCCTTGCACTCATAATTTCCCCTAATGTTTGATTTTTGTGATCCATCTCTTATTTGTACTTTCTACCAGAAATACGCATTGCAAGAATTTTCAACACGTATGGGCCCCGCATGAATATAGATGATGGACGTGTCGTTAGCAACTTCATTGCTCAAGCTATTCGGTGAGTCGTTAATAAGTTGCATGGTTTCGAAACTGGGTGTACATCACGATCTTCTTTTATTTATTTGCCAAGAAAACAATAATTTTGGACCGTCACTATGCTTCTGTTGTGTGCTTTGAAGAATCTTGTGGATAATGCTTTAATAAATCCCACCAATGTCACTGTATCTGCCTGAAGTAGGGGCACTTGCGTGGTTTGCAGCGTTGATACCTGAGGTGGCAACCTAAGAAAGGGACCTAAAATCTTATGTAACTTGTATCAATGCCTATACATGTCTGACTTTTGTGCCTGATAACAATAATGCTAGATAATAGCTTGTCTTTAACATTTTCTTTCTTTCTTTCTTTCTCCTTTTTGCTCTTTCATTCGTTACCATTCATTTACTGTGTGTGAATATCTAACAACTGAAATCTTCACTCATCATGTTACTTCTGATTTGCGCTCCTGCAGTGGTGAACCATTGACAGTTCAAGCTCCTGGAACACAGACTCGCAGTTTCTGTTATGTCTCTGATATGGTAGGCAAGAGATGCATATTAGTTTAATAATTTTCTTGCCATGGGAGTGATTATGCATTCGGTTTTCACGACCCCGCCTGACGTGCTCAACTTCTTTTTGAAACTGTGAAGGTTGATGGACTCGTTCGACTTATGGAAGGGGAAAACACAGGGCCAATCAACATCGGAAACCCAGGTGGTTTTGCATGATGTTTCTAGAAATCCGCATCCCTCATATTCAAACACTGTATGCTTTGTAATACTTTCTGACTTGGTTAATCTTTTGACACTTTTAGGTGAATTTACAATGCTTGAACTTGCTGAGACGGTAAAGGAGGTAAGATCCCACCTCCTACATCATCTCTTTTTTTGTTCATCTCCTACATCATCTCTTTTTTTGTTCAAATCAGACAGTTACAATAACAATTTTTTCCTTATTTAGATTCAATTTTTAACATTAAGTAAGTGAGGTAACTCATAAATAGTTCCCGGAATATGTGAAATGTTCCCTGCTGATATGGAGGGCGTAGGAGATATGCCAATTGCACTAAATTTCAGAGAAAAGATTTGGATAAAAGCCTATACAGGTCCGAACAAAGTCTTGTAATAGCATAGTGGTTCTATTTTTAAAAAAAATTTGAAGTTTTTTTTTTGGCTCTGACCTTTATCATTATGTGTATCACATTCAGTTTATAAGTTAGTTTGAGGTTATTAATACTAAAAGAAATTGCATTCATAGTATGCAAAAATGGTGAATTCAAAGCGAGAGAAAATAAGGAGAACTTGGTGATATGGGGAGTAAGATGCATGATTTGAGCATATTATTCAGTTTTTTTTTGGGGGTTATTTCCCCCCAACAGTTAAGAGATTAAGAACTTGTGCAAGAAATCACTGAGGTGCAAATCACCCCGTCCAAATGAACTATAAGTAAAAGTTTCTTTTGTTTTGGACCATTTTGGAACAAGAAAAGCTTGACAAGACTTCAAAACATGTTTCACACTAAATGAGGTGCTCACTATTATGATAATAAACAATGTTTCAATGCTTCTTATTCCTTTAATGCTTGGCATTGTTGACTGGGCCTGCAGCTTATTAATCCGAATGTGGAGATAAAGATGGTGGAGAACACTCCTGATGATCCCCGGCAGAGGAAACCCGACATCACAAAGGCAAAGGAATTGCTTGGGTGGGAGCCGAAGATCAAGTTGCGGGATGGCCTTCCCCTCATGGAGGACGATTTCCGCCAGAGGCTTGGGGTTCCCAAGAAATGAATGGCAACCCTCTAGCGCATTTGGGTGAAATTTTCGAAGAAAATTATCCATTTGACATGGTTTGGGGGTTTTTGTCTCAAGAGGCTTCACCATTTTCTCACTGTCCCCCCCAATATAAGCTCTTTTTTAGTTTTTTTTGTTGTTGTTAATTTCTTTATGTTATCTTGGTTAAATGAAAAAATGGAAACCAGGAACCTCTGGGAGGATTCTGATTATGAGTTTTGCAATCATCTCTCATTTAGATATTTAGATTGTTCTTTCTGGCAAAAGTACTGCTAGTTTTCTCTTGCCCATTTACTATTTTTCAGGTTCAGTTTTGCTTGGACATATGTAAATGCCATACCATTATTTTTGCAACAATTCATAAGAGTTCCATTTGACATTTGTCTTATTTATTAATCAAGGCAATGGTTTAGATTGTTTCACCTGTTTATCTATCTTGAGCATCTCTCATCAGTTTTAAAAAATATTTAATTCAAATTTTTTTCATTTATTGCTACAAAAAATTCCCAAGGTGTGAGCATATATCAGTTTAAACAAACCATCAATATTATAGTTCTAAGGCAGTTGATGTGCCATGTTCGCAAGATATTGGTACGATGAATTTCATGTGAACTTTATTTATATTTAATGCTTGTAAGTATGATGCATCAGTTGCTATAATAACTTGGGTCATCTAAGCATCATTGAGCCCATGTTTCACATTTTAAAAAAGCTGAGATTTTTTTTTGCGAAAAAACAACCTTTTAGGCTTAGAGTATTTAGTATCTCTAAAAAGTTCACTATTTTTTTTTTTTTTTTTAAATTATATACATTCTAAACGCTCTAGTAAAATAATTATAATATTTTTAATTACAAAGTTAACTCTGTTGTTAAAAATAAAAAATTGTGTTGTTGTGCTAAACATTATAATTTAAAGATAAAAAGTAAAAATATATTAAGGCTTTGATTGGAAATTTTGGCTTTTCTGTTAAAAATGCCAAAAAGCCAAAGTTACTCATTTGACAAAAAATAAAAAAGAAAAAAAAATTAAAAAATTAAATTAAAACACAAATTTTCAGAATATTTTATTCAAATTTTAACAATTTTTAAAATATAATAATATTTTTTATTTATAATTTATTTACTACAACTACTAACTATTTATAATTGTTAATATGAAATACATAATAAAGTAAAATTATCAATTTTGAACAAAAAAGCAAAAAAAAGTAATTTTTTACCCAAATAACCAACTTAAATAAGCTAATTTAAAAATTAAAATTACTAAACAATCTACTTTAAACTTAATTTAAAATTTTAATTAAAAATATATATAAAAAAAACTTTTAAACTAATTGCGGCCCTAAATATTTTAATAAGAAAGCCAAAAAAAAAACTATCAGGGTTGGAAAGTGCGTAGGAGCGTGGGAGTTGGGAGGTTGGAAGAGGGTTGGATGTGGAATAGCTTTGGTGGTGGAAAAAAAAGCCAATAAGACTTTTGTCCTTAATGCTAATTTTGCAAGGCAAAAAAAACATGGATATTTTGTATTTATAAAATTTTGTATTATCAATAAAATTGAGGTATTTGACATTGATAAAATTAATAATTAAAAAATATAAATATTTTGTATTTATAAAATTTTGTATTATCAATAAAATTGAGGTATTTGACATTGATAAAATTAATAATTAAAAATAGTAATTAAAGAAATTATAATTACAATTTATAGCAAAAAATTATAAGTGTTTAGAAATAATAATACTAATTTGTAATTAAAATTAATTATTTATAAAAAAATAATTATAACTTTGTAACAAAAATTACGAGTTTCTAGAAATAATACTAATTTGTAACTAAAATTAGTTATTTATAAAAAATTAATTATTATAATTTGTAATAAAAATTATAAGTTTTTTAAAAAATTAAATTATTACTAAAATTAATATTAATATTGTAAAAAATTAATTTATAATAATTTTTATTTTTAATTAAATAGCAATCCATGGTGTTTTAATGTGATTAGAACTCTATTAAGAACTTATGATAAGATTTGGAAACGATGATTCAATCTAGAATCTTATTAGGATTTAATTCTTATTTATCATTAAGTTATTTAATATTAGAGTTCTTTTTAAAATTTGAGTTCGTAGTACATATAGATAAATTTATGGTACAAGCAATCAAAACATAATACAACAGAGAGATTCGGTCACTTGGCTGCTCGAGCGCCTATATGCCCGTTCGAGCGAATCCTATACGTTTTAATTGAATTGAAGTTCTGCATACTTGAGGGTTTAATTATCTATTTAAGGGTTATTAGGGAATACGAAAAATTAACTTTTAAATATTCAGAATACAAAACTTTTAGATCTTATCAAAAAATTGTTTGTTTCCAAAATTCATCAAAAATCATTCGGGAGAAAAACTTAGACGACGTTCTAAGTTTCGATGAAAGATTCTGCCAAAAAAATTGCTACGATAATTTGTTACGGTAAGAATCAAGAGGAGAATATTGAACGAAGATTCGACATGTAAGTTTAGGATTAAAAAGATTGAGGAGTCGATCAAAAAATCTGTAAATCGTATTGTACAGTACTTGATTCATGAACTTGATAGTTCTGTGAGTTTTTACCTATTAAGTTTTTTCACGTAAATTTTTTTTTATACGTGTCATGATTTCTTTTTGTTTTTCTTATTTCGTAATTGTGATTGATTAAAATATTAAAATATTATTTTTTATTAAAAATAAAAAAATTATATTTTTCAATTATAAATTACAACAAGAATTATATAAATGTTTTTAAAAAATTAAATATTTTACTAAAAGCAATAATAAAAAATATATAAATTATAATTTTTAACAAAGGACAAACACCGCCAATAACCCAAATTGGCAAGTAGATATACGTTCCATTTTCAAGTCTCCAGCTCTTTCTGCCTCGGCGAAAAAACACCATCCATTTAGTAATCCTTAAGTACATCCAACCGTCGATTCGTATCAAATCAACGACTCATATCGAAGTTACCCAGGTGACGCGGATCAACCTTCCAAGCCGTTCGATTAAATCCAAAACCAAGGAGCGCGATAACCCCCCGCCAGAATTTAAATTTCCGCATTCCCATCTATAAATGCCCCCCCCCACCTATTAACCTTTCTTCTCACCTAATCTCAAAATCGAGCAGTCCAATTCATTTGGTCGAGAAACCCTAGATCTCTTTTCGAAGCTCTCTGAAAATGTCCGGCCGTGGAAAGGGGGGCAAAGGCCTGGGAAAGGGCGGCGCGAAGAGGCACAGGAAGGTCTTGAGGGACAATATCCAGGGAATCACGAAGCCCGCGATTCGTAGGCTTGCGAGGAGGGGCGGCGTGAAGAGGATCTCCGGGCTCATCTACGAGGAGACTCGCGGAGTTCTGAAGATTTTCTTGGAAAACGTGATTCGAGATGCCGTGACGTACACGGAGCACGCTAGGAGGAAGACGGTAACGGCCATGGATGTGGTCTATGCTCTTAAGAGGCAGGGAAGGACTCTCTATGGATTTGGCGGCTAGGTTGTTTTCTTAACGATTTCGATCTGTCGGTATTGACTGTAGTTGTTGTTTCCTCTTTCCCTATCTACCTATCCATCGATCATTCTGAAAGAAAATATATGTCGATCTATTTTTAGGGTTTCTCTGAAGTTAAATCTGGATGTTCTGTAATTCTCTGGTAATAGATCTTCGTTTTGTTGCAAAGCTTAAACTCTTGTTTGCTGGATTTTACGTTTTTCATGTCAACCTCGTCTTTGAGCTTCTCTGAAGTTAAATCTTGATGTTTTGTAATTCTTAGGTAATAGAACATTGCTTTGTAGCAAAGCATGGGATGTTGTTTGCTGAATTTAAGGGTCTTTCATGATTTTTTAGCTGTGATTGGCTGAAGTGGAAACGGTGTAAATGGAAAAAATCACTAAACCATAAATTATTGCTAATCAATTGCTACGGAGATATAGAGGGATTGATAGAGGTCAAGAAATAAGTTAACAATTGCACACCTTTAGGGTTTTAGCAAGTTTTATATATTTTCTATTTTTTTTGAATTGTTTCTATTAGAAAATCATTTTTAAAATTTTTCTTAGTAGGACAGGTTGAAAATATATAATTTGACATTTTGAGTAAATAATGAAAAAATATTTAAAATAAAAATATCAAAAATAATAAGTTAACAATTAATCATTTCAAATAATAAGTTAACAATTAAAATGGTGTTTTCATTTTATATTTTCTTATATTATCTTTAATCATTTTAAAGTTATTTTAGGGAGTTATTTTTTTATTTTTAACTTCAATCATATTTTTTATTTAAAGAGGCATATTTTTTAAAAATTTTAATATAGTAATTTAAAATTTGTAGTATTTATATTTTAATGGCCATATTATAATGGTTATTTTATTTTTTAAAAAATCTATTTTCAAAAAAATAAAATTTAATATTTTAAAATTTTTAATGGTTATATTTTAACATTTATTTTATAACAGTTATATTTTTTTGAAAGAAATTTAGGTTTTTTGAATTTGAAGAGACAACATAAAAAAACACAACAATAATATTTTACAATTTTATAGAATAAAACATTGGTCTAATAAAATAATGTTACATAAATTTTTTAAAAAATAGAATAATATTTCAGTTTCTTGCCTTTTGCATAACAGTTCTTCGTTTGTATAATACATTAGTATAATATGCATTTTCTTGAAAATCTATCTACACAAATAAAAAAATTATAATTAATAATTAAAAATCCTAACAATTAAAAATTGAGTTAAATTATAAATTAAGTTAATAAATAATAAGAAACAAATTAAAAATTATATTAGTTAAATTCTAAACATTAAATATCAACACAACACATTATTAAATCCTAACATCTTAAACTTTACACAACGAAGAGATAAAGAGGAATGAAGACGAGAGGAAGGCAGACTAGAAGAACCAAAAAACGAGAGAAACAAACAACTTAAACTCAAAAAATTTAATATTAAACCAACAAATTGAGTAAAATTTTTAACAAATTTCACCAAGAAACCAAATAATTAGCAAATGACGAAGAGAAATTTCAAAATACTCAAGAACAATTGAAAAGAGATTTCAGCAAATTATGAAGACGATTTTTAACAAATCAAAAGCGTTTGCAAAATAAATGATTAAATATATAATTTTATAGAAGATTTTTTTGAGGAGTTGAACACAAATCACTATTTGAAATTGTTAAATACCGTAATTTAAAAAAAACGACGGTTGAAGAGGCTTTCTAAATTTTTTTTGAGCTCGCTAAAAATTGAGTCATTTAAGGTTTCTTTAAAATGGCTAGATGAATGAAAAACCTATTAAGTTTTGAATTTTGTGAATTATTGGCCAGTTTTGCCAGCTTGGCAAAGAAGATTTGATGGCGAGGGAGGTTAAAGTTGCTCTTAGTTCTTCATGACTTGCAATTAGACTTGAAACTTGTTTGGTAATTGTTTTTTAAGTTAGTATTTTTTGGTTTAAAGTAATTTTAAACTAAAATAAACAAAAATTTTATTTGGTTGGGATATGTATAATTTTTAAGCCAAAAGATAATTTTTTTTATTAAAATAGTTATAATTTTTAAAAAAAATTTAGATAATTTTATATTAATATAGATTAGACTTTTAAGATTAGATTTTAAATATATGATTTTTTTATTAAAATGAATATGTATAATAAAAGTTATAATATTTTTAAACAATATAGATTTTTTTTTGTAAAAAGCAAAAAGGTTAAAAGTTTTTGAGTTAAAAAAAAAAAGTTTTAATTTTTTTAATTTTTAAGAAAAAAAGTAAAAAATTAACTTTAAGTTGATTGACAGAAAAAGGCTTAGACCTTAATTGTCAACTTTGATTTTTTTGGCTAAAAAACTAAAATTCTTTGTTTGAAAAAAAAAATAAAAAAATAAAAAAATTACTAAGTTAAATCAAACATAATTTACTTATAATATTTTATTTAAATTTTAATCACTTTTAAAATATAATAATACTTTTAATTCAAAATTTATTTATTATTACTATTAATTACATATAATTGTTAATATTAAATATATAAACCGATAAATTTTTTCACTTTAAATAAAATGCAAAAAAGTTAATTTTTGCTCAAACAATACATTTTGAATTTAATTTATTTTTTTAACTAAAAATACAAAAAAATAAATAAATAATTTTTAAGTTAGTTGCCAATAGAGTTTTAAACTCTTTACTTTCATATATTTGCTAAAAATAAAGGCAGAAAATTAAAAAACAAATACTAGTTTTAAACTCTTCACTTAGCTGCTGGTGGGTATTTCTAAAGTTTTGAATTTTTTTGGATAAAAAAACTAACTTTTAAGTTATAGTATTTGCCATCACTAAAAAAATATTAATTTTTATTTTATTTTTCAAAGAAAAAAAATCTTTACACAATTTAATAATAGTTTTTTTGGAATAAATTAATTATAATTAATATCTTTAATTAAATTGTCATCTCTATTTCTCAAGATAAAAAAATAATACGATTATTCCAACTACTACAACTTAAAAACAAAATATAAGAACATGTAAATATGTCAATAAAAAGCAAAAGAAAAAAAAACATAAATAACATATATTTTTTTCTTAAAAAAATTAAATCTCTTAAAATCAAACTTTTTAAATATCTCAATATTTTGTCTTCAATTTATCATTTTCACAAAATCTTTTGTTCATTTTGATTTTCAAGTTCAATTGTCAAGAAAATAATATAAAAATAAAAAAATAACTTACGAGAGAAGTGAAATAAAAAAAAAATCAAAGGTTAAAGATTAGAATTTACATGTCTCGTTACAACTGGCTAGGTAGTTCCGAAATATCATTCACGTGTGACTGCACAAAAAATAGGTAAGAAATTACCGGTGAACTTTTCGACAATCAAATTAGATATAGAAGATTGAAAGAGAAATGAGATTGAGAAAGTATTTTGATAGAGCTTTTACTCAATAAGTTATGAATGCATACTTATGTTGTGATTTGTCTACTTTCTATAAGAATACTTGAATTTGTCCTAAGTTGGGTTATCTGTTCCGACTTAACTTGGGTCAAGTCTTTTCCTTTTTCTGTCCATTCGCAGTTGCTAAAGTTGGACAATGACTTATCATGTTTGCTGTTTATTTTGTGTATTTTTTTTATGTTGTCAAATTGTTTACTTATTCTTAGGCCTGGTATAGGATAAGGTCAACAATTGCTGACACTCTGACCTTGATGGTATTCAGCTGCTTCTGACACAACAGTAGAGGTGTCAGGCTTAGACACTCGGACCATGAGCTCAAATAGTTGTGCTTTGGGATTTGTTTTGCTTGACTCTTGCTGGCTGAGTTATTTATTAATCTAAATTAAGTCCGACTAGCTGAGTTACTCAGTTATTTGAACTTGAGTCTAAGTAGTCGAGCTACTCATATGCTTGAGTTTGCATGGTCGAGTAACTTTAGCTCGGCTCTTCTCGGTACTCGATTGGTTTGTATGCTGAGCTAGCTTCTTCAAAGCTAATGTGGCTGCCAAGTTAGTCAACTAATTATTTGACCTCCTTCAGAAAATAAAAGAAAAAAGAAAACATTAGGGATCGCTTGGTAATATTTACAGTCTTTTATTTTTTATTTACAAAAAATAAAAACATATTTTTGTTTATTTTTGTAAAAAATGAAAAATAAAAACATGTTTAGCAAAATTATTTGGAAAGTGTTAGTTGAAGGTTGCGAATGAATACAATAATCAGAGGTAGTGGTCGGAGGTGTTATCTGGTGATGATAGCAAAAAGTAGAGATGGTAGTTGAAAATGGTGGTCGGATGAGGTGATTGGAGCGGGTGGTCGGCGGTGGTAGCCGAATGGTGGTGACCAAAAGTATTAACCGGAGATAATAGCAAGATGTAGCGATTGTGGTTGGAGGTAGTAGTTGAAAATGGTGATTGGAGATGTTAACAGAAAAGATAGTAAGAATCAACGATGGTAGTCAAATGTGGTTAAATATGATAGGTAAAAGACGAAACAATGGTTAGAGGTGGTGGCCGGAGGTGGTGATCAAATGTGGTAATCGAAGGCGGTGGTCGAAGGCGATAGCTGAATGTAATAGTTTGAGGTAGTGAAAAAAAAAATCAAAACGTGTTTACAAAATAAGTGAAAACACATTTTTCTTGTTTCTAAAAATTTTGTACATTTTGAAAATTATTTACAATTTTTTGAAAATAAAAATAATTACTAAATATGTTTTTATTTACAGTTTACAAAAAATTTAAAAATAAAAATAAAAAATAAAAAACATAAATGTTCCTAAGGGGAAAGAAATTAGATTTCGTTCCATATTTAGTTTGCTAAAAATTGATAAAAAATTTAATTTAAAATTTTTCTGTGATGCATAATTTTATATCTTTTTTAAGATTTGTTTAAAAATTTTTTTTCCAAAATTTATATATTTTTTCATCAACCGATCATAACTACAAAAAGATAAAACAATTATATTTTTTTTCTTTTTCTTCCTTTTCCGATTTAAATGAACGAAGCTAAAACACTTAAAATACTTCTCATCAGTGACGGCTGACCCACAGACCACCCTGGCCATGAAACAAACGTGTGTAACGTGCACCTTCTCGTTATCCTTAAAAGTCAATTCCGCCATGGGCGCTGTGTTGTCTCTCTGCTACGCCACTTTGCATCGGTTTCCGATTCCACAAATAAAATATTCAATATACTTTGCCGTTAACGGAACAATTACACAGATACTGATACAGATTGACGCGGTTCCTAATTTGGGTTAGGGTTTGGCGTTTCAATTCAAAAAACGATCTGTAATTGGAGGTTCTCATCACGTCAGAATGCCACCAGCTCCAACGCCCACGCCCAAAACCTCCGCTTATCTCTTCGCTCTCACTCAAGAAATCGAGAACAAGCTTCAGCGAGTTCGTCTTCTTCATGAATTCTCGTTTTTTTTTTTAATGTTATCAGATGAAATTGTTGTAATTAGCCGGGAATTGAACTTGATTTTGTGTGTTGTGTTCGCTGCAGGCACGAGCGTCGCCGTCGCAGAGGCGGAACTTGTTGCAGAAGCTATTCGCGGACATAGCTTTAGAGGTTGACGACCGGGCCAAAGGCGAGTCTAGTTTGCGCATTAATTGTCCTTTTAAATTACTCGTATTGATGCTCAAATGTGGTCGTTCATTGTTTTGATGAATTTTGTTAGTTGTTAATGTACGACATCACGATTTCTGGATTCGGATTCTTAATTTTTCCATATAAGAAACGTTTTATGTCATGGACTGCTCGTGTATTCGCGTGTCTCGTCGAAAATCGGGGGCTTGTGTAATGTGTTTGACCTATGAGCATCTCCAACGGAGTAGCTAAATCCCACTTGTTAGCTAAAATAAAGAGTGAAATACAAAATTTTTCAACTCCAACAGGCTCTTTATAAGCTATTATACAAAATCCAATTTTTCTAGCCAAATATGGCTAGCGAATCTGGCTCGCGATTGTTTCTCTCCCGCCCTCTTTTCTTCAGATTCTTCATCTCCTTTGGTCTGGACACGGGACATGGCGAGAGCGTCCGTCATCGCACCTCTCGTTTTCTCTCTGATCTTCCTGCTTTTTCTCTCCTCGGAACCGTCCGACTTCTGATCCTCCAAATGGCTCTGTCGCTTCCCCGGCAGGCTCTCGCTGCGTCTCAACAAACCCCGACTGGCGACACAACCGGCGTACCGGTACGAGACCCTGTACTTCGAGCAGCGTCTCGACCACTTCAGCTTTGCCGATCTCCCGACGTTCAGGCAGCGGAACATTGGGTGGTACCCTCTCGGATGGGCCCCATCTTTCTCTACTGCGGGAACGAGGACGACATTGAGTGGTTCGCCTCCAATGTTTCTGAGAAAACGAAGGCAAAGGAGGGGAAAAAGTGGAGTGTGGAAACAGTGGCAAATCTAGGGAAAAATGTTTTTACTTGTTTTATGGAAAATAGTTTTTACACTAATAAATAGAAATTTAAAATTGATACATAAAACTTAGAAAAAAATGTAAATGTTCTACAATTCTTGAAAAATTAAAAATACCAAAATACTTACACAAATTGTATATGTATTTCTTTTTTAAAAATTTGTTAAGTTAGTTTAAATGAATAGCTAAAATGTAGACTAGTGTTGGAATGAATACTTAAAAAAGTAGTTAGCTAAAACAGAGAGTGTATTTTTTTATTATATTTTGGCTACCTATTTTACAAAATGGTGTTGGAGATGTTCTAACATTTCCAAATAGGAAAGACATCGTTTGATATTTTTTGTTTTCTGTTTTTTGTGAGAATGTCATTTCAGTGAAATTTGCTCATGATTTATTTTCATTAGTGAAATTCTTTGATAATTTTATTTTGCTTCAATTGTGATTGTGCCGTAAAATTGCAACTGAATACAGTAAGTTGACTTAAATCAACAAAATTCGTTGTGTATATTGCCACCGTGAAGTTTGTTAGTGTCATGATTTGATTGGTGATTGCTCGAATCTTTGTAATTGGGGAAATCTTGAAGTTCATTGGTGATGGTTGCAATGAATACTGTGCTTATTTGGATGGTGGTTGTAGATCCAAAAGCCGTGCTGTTAAACAATATTAGTCCATGCTTATGTATCTTTTTAGTCTTTCTTTCTTTCTTGCCTCTTTTGTATTTTTTTATTTTGCTTTGAACTACTTTGCTCCACATATAGCATTTCTTTTTAATGTCCAAATGCACTTCATATGTATTGAAAACATTGATTTTTTTTAGGTGCTGATTTGGGCATGATCAACTTGTCATTATGTTTAACCC
>JAOTRH010000006.1:6224145-6234338 GCA_034768845.1 Heliamphora exappendiculata | reverse complement strand
AACCCCCCCCCCCCCCCCAAAAAAAACACACACACACACATACAAGCACACAAAAAAAAAATCAATAGAGCAGTTTAACCTTTAGTGTAAAAATTAACCATCTGATCAATGTTTGAGCACAAGACCTCAAAAAAGGCAATCTATATTTACCTAACTGTTATTGTACATGATCTTAGTCTGGGCACTAATTTCAGGATAATTATTTGCAGGTATGCATGCCATGACATTATTAAGCAAATCAAAGAACTAGCTGAGATCTTGAAAAGTATTGGGCTGATGCCTAGTCAGTACTGTTGCAACACATGATATTTATTCTTGCCATTTGACCTTGGATTTTATCATCACTTCCAAATTTGATGAAACCTCAGAATATCAATCAATGAGTGAGTGTTAGGTTTCACTTTCCAGGATAATTTGCCTACTCAGCTTCAAACAGAGTGTAAGAAATGGAGGTCTAGTTACTTATTTAAGAAAAAGTGACTTTGCCCAATTCTTTTTTGAAGCTGGTACTTAGAAAATTGCCAGTCAAACTATGTGCTTTCATCAGCACGTTGTCTCTTGACCAAATGACTGCTTGAGGAATAGCAATATCCAAGTTTGATGCTTTTGTGTTCCACTGTCCGCATGAAAATTAAGGCAAATTAGCTAGAGAATCTGTGGTGATTGTGATATTATGTGTGTGTGTATGTTCGACATTGGAGAAAGATCAGTTGGCGAAAAGAGTTGGAGAGTAGAATAGATTTTTTATTTGTATTTTCTAAATGAACACAAGTGGGAGGTGGGGCCACATAATAATTTCAACCATTACAATATACACACATATATGACTGAAGAGACCATCTCTCTGCTAGAGTCCGCACCAAGATATTGTTCGATTTTCGCCACTTGGGCACACACGGTTTTATTATCCACTTAGGAAAAAGTCTCTTGATGGGTTGAGGGTGTAGCACACCTTAGATGGAGGGTGAGTTGAGAGCCCCTAACTGGGCAATGTTAGAATCTATTTCTCTGCATTTTCCCCCAGTGTGTAGGTCAACGTGATGGAATTAGAGTTCTCACAGACGGCGCCAACTGAATGAACCACCTCTCTACTAGAGTCCGCACCAAGATATTGTCCAATTTCGCCACTTGGACATATATGGTTTTGTTTTCCCACTTGAGAAAATGCCTATTGATGAGCTTAGGGTATAGCACACCTTATAAGGTGAGTTGAGAACTTTTAACTGGGCAATATAAGATTCTATCTCCATACAATGACATTAGAGAAAGACTTGTTAATGAAAAGAGTTGGAGACTAAAATTGACTCTTTATTTGTATTTTCCGGACGAAGACAAGTGAGATGTGTGGCCACTGAATACTTTTCAATCATTTCATTTCATTTGTTTTGTTTTGTTTTTTTTTTTGGGGGTGGGTGTTGGGGTTTGCTTAGAAGCTCAAATTCTATATGAAGACATTAGCCACTAATTTGGAAATAAGCTGCGAAGTTTAGTTTCTTTTTCCTGTGAAATCCTATAACTTGGAGCCTAGATGTGGCCCATATTACGGTGCTAATGGTTCTGATAAGCATTTCTATGTCAATATCCTTACTCATCCTATGGCAGTATCAACAATTAGGCAGATCTGAAAGACATTTATTAGTATTTACGTCTGAAGCTTAGTTTTGTGGTGTCCGATTGTCTTCGCATTTGAATGACCTCCATTGGGTTAATTTTTTATGTACTTTATGGTTTTTTGACTTCTCATAATCTGCAAGTTTCATATTTGGGTTGACTTTTTTGTACTTTATGCCTTTTTGATTTCCCATAATCTGCTAGTATCAACTCGTGCTGTTGAGAATCAATGAGCTTTCTGACTTAATTGCTAGTTTATGGCCATACTGTGTAATTTCTTCCTCTTTGTTTTCTCATTCATTGCAATGTAATTGAAACAGATATAATTCTCAGCAGGGAAGATCTGATTTCACCCACTGAGGATGTGACTGAGGGTCCGTTATGCTTTTATGACGTGCTTGCTGATTATTTTGTGTGGAAGCCTGAGAATGGAAATCCAGTTCTTGATTTGATAGTCCAACTGTGGAGCCAATCATTTGCTTCTCATATTTTCTCTCTTCTATTCCACAAATGGGTATGTAGCAACATTTCTATTATGGCATCTGTTGTAGAAATTTTGCTTCCAGCTGTGTGATTTTTAATGTGGTGGTAAAATCTTGTTTAATAACTGAAACTCTCTATGTTGTTCTTATGTTCATTCTGTCTATCATTTGGGGGATTAAATAAAACATGTAAGATTGTTGCATTCTTTGGGAGGAACTGGGAGGAAGGGAAGGAGGGGGTGGAGAAGGGAGGAAATGGAGAAAATGGTGTATGTTTACTAGGCCAGACACTGGAAACAAACAGATAGAAAAATCCGTTTAGTTGCCCTCAGGGTCCATAAATAACTTTCTGCCCAAGGAGGATGAGATTTGATAATTTACTTTATATTTTTGCTTTTCAAACCCACTTTTGTTAATCTGTAAGGCTATGATGATTAACGAGGTATCACCGTGTTTTTTTCACCTTATTCAACAAACAGCTGGAAAGACAGGTTACTTAACAAGGTTAACCTTTTCCATCCTTATAAACTTCCTTCCATTCCCTCAAATCAATGGAGCTTTGGAAGGTCAAATTACTGTCGTTTTCCCAACAAACTATAGGTTAGGAATCATCCAAACCACTAGTTCACTGAGAATGTATGGCTTGCATGTAGCTTCCTCTCAGGTAGCAAGTGCTTACATAGAGGAGTTGATATTTATTGGAATATTAGTTATAACTCTTATAGGAGCTTTCAAATCAATAAATTAGCCGGTGGGAGCTTAGTAGCACGATCCTTCTACTAAGGTGACGAATTTGTTTCTGAACCTTGTTTCCGCGCTTCAAGATAAGAATATTGTAGAAACTTCGCTCCCAACTAGGATGAAATCTCTCAAAACATATAGATCCCAAAGAAATAAAAGAAAAATTACGAAATAAGAAAAAATCTATAAAATTAATAAGATTATAAAATAAAATTAACTAATATATTCTAGTACTTAATATTTACATAATATTATTTATGTATACAAAAAAGATAATCTGTATTTGATACTATTTTATGATATGTATTCTTATTTTAACATATATTACAATTAAGTAGGAAAATATTTTTTAAAATATATAAAATATATGAACGCTCCTATAGGCGCTCTCAACTTTAGACTCTTCTATATGCTCCCACTCTCTTGCCTCTGCTTCATGCAACTAAGGGTGGGAGCGATGGGTTATGTTGTTTTGCGTATTTTGACAAGTTCATCTAGGCAAGAGCCAGAGGAACGCTTGGTCACTATGGGCATCTAGCCATCTCTCTCCCAAGTGGAACTTTGGGAGGGTCTACGTTATCTAGGCTTCTCTGAGCAAATGAGCCATGTTGGCTCCACTACCCCGTCGCTACTACTCAGGCCATGCTTGCCTCTGAGGCATCCTCCACTCCTCCAACTAATATAGTATCCTAGGCTAGGAGCAGAGTTTAGGCACCTTCAGCCTTCACTCTAGACCAAAAGAGATGTGTGGTTTAGAAGTTAGTAATAAGTTTGTCAATAGAGTTGCCCTTTCTAAGGGCGGTTTCACCTTGACTAGTTATAGTGAGAGAAGCATTGACCAAGACATGTGACACTTGGGAACTCGTATTGTACCTACCCAACTTCACGGT
Source organism: Heliamphora exappendiculata (assembly GCA_034768845.1). Taxonomy (NCBI): domain Eukaryota; kingdom Viridiplantae; phylum Streptophyta; class Magnoliopsida; order Ericales; family Sarraceniaceae; genus Heliamphora; species Heliamphora exappendiculata. The sequence goes on along the minus strand of JAOTRH010000006.1, from coordinate 6,230,614 downwards.
ATGTATATGTTATGACTTTCCATATATCATACCTAGCATCTTATAGTTCTGTGATACAGACCCCAAAGCATGGAAGCTCGGAATAGGCTGTGACATCTTATCTGTTGAGTCAAGGAGAAAAGGCCACGGGCCACCTGCCCGCCCTAAGGTGAGCTGACCTCTCTCCTTTGGCTCCATCTATAAAGGAGGACTCCACCTCTCGAAGGAATGCAATCCAAGTCATTCAAGCAAGTCCATCGCCATATCTCCCCTTGACTGGCTCTCTACTACCACCCTCTCTCTCTCTAACGTTGCATTGGGCTCTCACGTTCCCCATCTCTGACGGTTCTACAGCGATTGAAGTGCAGTTCATTTTCTCAGTCTCCACTACTCCGGTCCATTCTGGGGTTCGACGTCTGGTCGTTAGGAGGATGGGTTTTGAGGAGGAATTGATTTTAGTTTGCATCAGCCGGGAAAAATCTGCCCAAGTTTTAACTTTATACATATGGTTACAGCGTTTTCCTTGCCTCCTAGCTCACCCCGCTTTGGTGGCCTAGAAGGGTTGGTTTTGACCCAACACTGTTCCACTTGCTTACGAGGGTTGGCTCCAAACCAACCTCGCTCCCCTTGCCCTATAAGGGTTGGTAGCTTGGTTTTTTAGAAACGGTGTTACGTTATTGTATCAGCCGTTTCACGACAGTTTTAGTGGTAGATGATACCCAATACGGCCGATTTTTTGCAGTGTGAAGGAAGATCACCGGTGTGTTGGCATCACGCAACGTTAACAATATTATGAAATGGTAATGGTGGTACGTAATGTACGGTAATGGAGTGCAATGGGCTGTTGCAGCACGAAAACTACTGATTTATGCCTCAAAAACCCAGAAAAGCATTGATTTCGGTACAAAGCTGACCAGAAGTGCCTAAACATACTACTTTCTGTCTTATTGACTTGAATCTTGCTTTGTCCTCTGGTTTTGGCTCAAATCTTGCCTGATGCCTTCTATGTGCTGAAATAGGGTCCAGATGAGTATGCAATCTGTTCTCTTTGTTTGATTCTTGCAGTTTTGACCTCCCATGTGACCATGTCCTCTTTATTGCTCAGATTAGGGCTCCAATCTCCAATAATGATGAAACTTGTCATTGATTGAAAACAAGTGTTGCAGCTTGCGAGTTCTGAGTTCTTAGTTCTTACCATGGTCGTCATTTACTGGATAAGAGGGAGTCATCCGGGGAGGAGAAATGGAGAGGGGGTGGTGGCTGTGGGTCCCGGTGACTGGAAGATTGCGCTGGTGATGGGCCAGTCGCAATTGACTTTGCCACACCTGGGGCTCTGAGTTTTCGAAGGAGACTTATTCTCTCCTCACAAATGTAAATTTTAATTTCAAATCAGCAGTATGGGAAATTTCATTTAAGTGGTAAATGTAAAATATAATATCAAGTTAGTGAATAATTCTATAACATTAAACCTATCCATTACACACACACACACAATTAATGAAATCATAATCCTATTTCATTTTATACGATCTCGTGTTTGGCTTGTGCTGTGCAAAAGGGAATTCCATTTGTTCAGAAATGAATTTTACTTAAATGGTAGGGTCTCTATTTCCCAGAGGGCGGGAGGGGTTGCTTGTACTCTGGTTTCCATCTCCATGAATAAAAGCTTATATAGCCCAACAGAAGGTCAACAACCATGTCAATTAAGCGAAAATAAGAATGAGTTTACTTTTACTGTAGTTCAGCATGCACTGGTCATGTCCTTATGTGTGCGGGTTACAACATGCATCTGCTAAATTACAGTTTTATAAATATACTTTCATTTTCAACAGAGTTTTACAGGGGAGAATGTTTCTTGTACTGTAGTTTTTCTTTAGATATTGACTATATATAATTGGAATCCATTATGCAGTTGTTTGAAGTTCAACTTGATAATTCTGAAATCCTCCTCCGTTACTCATCAGCTCTTGTTCAAGGTGCTACAAATGTCTTCTGGTATGGATATTTGCAATTGCACGTCAATTGTAGTATGATTGGTAAATATATATTGCTTTAGGCATGGCGGTATATAATCTAACTGCGCGGAGTTATGATTATTAAATATTTATTGCTCTAGGCATGGTGGTATATAATTTAACGGCTAATCCATTGCTTTCATTTTAAGCAGTGCATTGTAGATTCTGCAACCATTTTCTGTTTGCGAATAATCAATTGGCAGCATCAACTTTTTGAGTCTGATTGTTGTTTGATTCCAAACACAAAATGTTGTTTTTCTTTCATTTGCTTCATTTCCCTTATCAAATAGAGCATTCTGCCTTCTCAAGATTCAGTTTATTTGAGTCTCTTGAACATTAGTGCAGAAGCAAATAACTAGAGGTAACTTTTCACCTAACACGGAATGTTTCCCACTGGTTTGTTAGATATTGTTTCCTAATGATTATGGCAGGTTACCTCTTAGTTTCCGATGCTTCTCTCTGTACAAATTCCATTTAGTTTTCTTTTGATTTTGATTCTGTTATGGCTTGAGATGATTTTGAATGTATTGGCATTGTTCTTGCTCATTCCTGGCCTTGGAAACTAGATTAAGATACCTACTGTATTATGCGGTTTACTTACTCTAGTTTTTCTGGTTAGTTTCTGGGGATTAAAACATATGAGTGGTGGAAGAGAGCTGGAACCACAGAAGAAAAGAGAGTGCCAAAGATACCCAGTACTGCCAGAATAAAGGGAAATGGTTAAGCTGTGGGAACATTGAGTAAAATCTAATTTCCGTTCTGCTGATTGCTTCTTCTCTAGCAACAGAACAACAGGGTAGAAAGGATGAGCAATGCCATAATTTCTGATGAATTGATTGCTTAATGGTGGACTTGCGGTTCCTATTTTTGAGGGAGGAGCAGAACCTGCTATTTGATACTTGGAATTCTTGGTTTTTAGAGGGAAGTACCGGAGAGAATGAAGAGAGGGTCACATTGTTAGGATACCTTAGCTTAGGCAATATTTTGCCCTTTGTGTTCAACAGTGCTGCATACTTGTCCTTGAATGTTTCCTTCCCTCCCTCCTTCTTCCCCTTCCCCCCCTTCTTCTCTTGTGTAGTAGTCATGTGTTTTAATGTGCTTTTACAAAAAGGAAAAGAAATGAAAAGGAAGACATGTATTGCGTTTTCATAACATAATGCATACTTGTATGCAGGATTGACATCCAAACAAACACAAGGCGTTTCCAATCTCTCTTCTGGGTATGGTACTATTTTATATTGCTTGAAAGATGTGCTTGAAGATACTTTGTCCCATTCTTATCCTTTCCCCTTGATTCAGTATCTTCTGGAGGAGGTTGCATTGGTACCCGAGCGATTGAAGAAAATCCCTTTGCAGGTCAGCCGTTTATCCAGATCATAAATTTTTCTCATGCTATCTTCCCGTATGAATCACTGTTCAGCGGCTATTTGAGGTCATGTATCTTAAGTGGGAGAGTTAACCTACAAGTCCTTCACTATTTGTTAGGCCCAACGAGATCTATTTCTTCTACTATCAAGGTTCATAGTCTTTTACAACTTGGGTAAGCCTTCTCCGTGCTTCCACATTCTGTTGAAGTCACGATACAGATTCTGCAGGATTTGGCCTAATTTATCTCTTTGTTTGATCCTACTTGAAATTTTTGTTTTACAGCTGACAAGCTTGAAAGCTTCTTGAAGCAATTTCCTGATTTTCCGACTACTTTCGTTGTCGGTGGTCCGGCAGATATTTTTGTTATTGAACTCACTGATCAGGTAAGAGTTGAAATACTCTGAGAAGGCTGCATTATTTGTAGAGTTCAACTTTATTTCTTACTGTGTGGCCTTTTAATATGTATATTTTTTTTGTGTATATTCTGACTTCATCAGCTTCAGAAATTGAAGGTGGAGCCAGTTTTGTTACATTACCTATCTCAGATTAAAGTTCTTCAGGGTAAAGATTTCAGATACCATGCATGTGATGGGAATTGCAGTTTTTGAGTTGTTTCTATGATTCTACCCATAAAAATTACCCATAAAACTACCCATAATTCAAAATGAATTGTCCATATTCATGTGTATGACCCATATCACACAACACAAACAGTCGAATCTAGATCGTTCATTTTGAATTGTGGGTAACTTTTATGGATAAGTAGCATGTATGATCTAAAGATATAGAGTAGATTCTTCTGATCAACTCAGTACAACTAATTTATTGCAGGTCTGCAACTGAGAATGACAACAAGTACAAGGCTGAAAACTTGCTTGTATAGCTTTACTTCTCCCGGTGGTCCAATGTATCCAACAAGAGCTGTTCGTCATGCAGCCTGGGATGCATTAGATTTCCTTTTTCCTGTGAGTAATTGTTTGATCACTTTTAGCTTGCAATTAAACTTGCTAATGCAAATGAATAGTTGATCATGCTTTGTTGATTTGGCATCTAATCTTTACAATCAACCTGCCTACAATTATTTTATCTAGCTAGGTGTCAGTATCAATTCATTTCTAAACTTTTTTGCTGGAGTATGCTACAGATTTTTTATTTTTCTGAAAAACAAAAATAGAAGGGTAAATTACATTTAAATAAACCAGGAATTGACCATTGTAACAAATTGAACACTGGGCTTTATACTTCGTCTATTTAAATCCTAAACTTTTAAACTGGTTCAATTTTAATGTCAGTTGCAACAAATACCCCCAAGTCATCCATCCAATTTTGTTACATTGTCTGGTGGCGGAAATTTTCTACAGCATACATGGCAGGCTCTCTCTCTCTCTCTCTCTCTCTCTCTCTCTCTCTCTCTCTTAATTTGATGTTAATTCTAACTTTTTTACCACACTAGATCACAATCATTACTTAGCAAGCATCCACAAGAGTAGATCCATATATTATCAACACCACCATGCACTGAACCATATCAGATCAGATCACTGTCGCGTGTAAAACTTGCATGTTGCCACCCGATTCAATAGTAGGCTGCACTGTCTGTACATTTCCAAAATAGATTAATTATACCAAATCCTGAGGTAAGTCATGACAGACAACTATGACATTTAAAAACTGGAATAATTATACTCTAGATTGAGACTTGTGTTTACAAACTCATTGATGTATGAAGTTTACTAGATAGACAAAAGGGGAAAAAAAAGAAAGAACAGTTGAGCTTGATATCATGTAGTGACTCCTCTCGAGCCTGTGACATTTTGCTCATAGGATGATTTTGTGTATGCTCATGCTTATCCGTCACATGGTTAGTTTCTTCATTGCAATATTATCATGTAAATTAAGATAGGATACTGATTTGTTAGAGTTTATTTTCTATAGTTACTGGAGTATAGATATCTAATTAAGTTTCAGGTATCCATATGCTTAGCTGTAATTCATTTTCGTTCTTTATCAGTTTGGTAACTGGATTATTGAGGCGATCAAGCTGTTCTTGATGAGTGAACTTGGGGATCTTTATAAACAACCCACTTGGATTGGGTGATTTGTAGAGAAAAGAAAAGAAACCCATCTCTTTTCTCTAAGCACTCGTTTGGATTACCAAACAAGAGAGAAATGGAATGATATAATTCTCTTAATGATCACTTTTTGAATCTCTAAAAAATAGAGAGATTTGGAAACTCAAATAACACTCGTTATAAGGTTGAAAATAATACTACAGACTTTATTTTATTTTATTCTATTTAGGCTAACTGAACAAGATAAGGAAAAAAATAACTTTCTTTTATGTCTTTTTCTCTCCCACCTATCCAAACAAGATGAAGAGAAAATATAATCTTTTATCTTCTTTTATTTTTTTGTGGAACTTTAGTATTCCTTTAATAGCAACTCAATCTTTCTTTTCTTTGACGTATGTGCTTTATTTTCAGGTTGGGCAATACCCACGGCATCTTATAAGCTTGGTTTTCCGGCTGCTATATCCATGGTATTGGCCTTCGTCTTGTTGGAACTTCATAGTATCTTGCATTCAGGCAATATTATATTCCGTTTTGAGCTTCTTTTTATCTGTTTGGGAGAAGATAAAAGCCAAGGAGTCCTGAATGTACACACCACAACATTAAATATCCTTCAACGTGTAAAGTTTAAATCGAAATTAAACCAAACACTACCCACATTATCTGGTCAGGTGTATGCGAAAGGGGTGATCTTTTTTGCGCCCTGTTTGGTTATTGGCACACAAACTATGGGCACACGCATTGGGTGTGCTTTCAAAACAAGCTAGTTACACACTCACTTTTCTATGTTTTCTCTTTTCAATTCTCTCATCTGCGTATTTGTATAATTGATTTTACAATTTCTTCTTTTTAGCTAATTTAAGATTTTATATGTTCTCTCTTTTACTCTATAGGTGAATTGGTGCCATAGGTTTCACCAAATATTTGTGTTACTCCTAGCGTTTACTATTCGTAATTGTGGAGATGTTCATCATAATGATTCTTATATCGCACAAACGAAGAACATAATCTCAATCACACAGAAATTTCTTTTTCTCC
>JAOTRH010000006.1:6174732-6224045 GCA_034768845.1 Heliamphora exappendiculata | reverse complement strand
TTTTTGGCTAATGTGTCAACCTTGATTGTTCAACTTGGGTTAACACTTTCATTTGGAGATAAGAATTATTAATCAATTAAAAACAATAATATATATAGAAAATGAATTATAAAAATCGTCAAAATCAATTAAAGAAGTCTTTGGGCTAACAGCATTATTTGGTGTCACATCAATCAATGATCAATTTAGAATGAGATTGTATTAGTACCGATAATTATAACAAGGCAAAATGCTAATAGGTGCCCCGGAGACACAAGTTAATGTGCTCATGGGACAACACTTTAGATGTAATAAATATATCTAAATTTATTAGTTCTGTTTATGGGTATTCACAAATTATTACTTTTCACCACTATTTTCTAAACTATATCTAAATTCATTAGTTGTGTTTATCGGTATTCACAAATCATTATTAGTAAATATTAAAATGAGTAGCAAAAAGTATAATTAAAGTATTTAAAGAACCTTTAACTTATGCCCCATGGGCACCTATAGCGGGACCGTTATAATAATAACTAGAATGAGGTTGTATCGGTATTTTATAGAAATATCAATACTGAAACAGACATATATATTAGAAATGAATGAAATCTAAAATAAAAAAATCCTGTTAAATTTATCATTGTAAAAAAATAGTCATCTTCGTCATGTAAAACATGTAAACGAATTTAGAAAAAGAGCTTTTTGAGTTATTAACAACATCAGTAAAATAATTGTTGATTATTTTTTTTTATTTTATACAGATAAGTATCGACATTTTGTAATCAAGTTGACTAACATAATTGTAAATTATTTATGTTTGGTAACATAATATTGAAGATTAAATTTATGGTAACTTTCAAATATTATCCAATTATTATAAAATCTTTATTCATTTGCCATATTTTGGGATTGACTCTATTATTTAATGAGGGTATTTTAATAAAATATCAATTTTGTGGAACTACTAACTCCAATCAGTAAAAAAATTAACATGAGATTAATTTTTAAATATCCACTGCTATTTAAACCTCTGCCAAAGTTTCTCATCATATAATGATATATTTATCTAAAATAATTATAATTTTAAAAAATAAAACCTTATAAAAATAGTCAACAAATGGTTAAGACTTAATCGTTAACAACTCTACCAAATAGAACTCTTATAAACACTTTCATGTTGATGTATTGAGTTGCTAATATCTTAATTAAAAATTTTAAAATTTTACGAGTTTTAATTAAATTTATATATAATAAAATTAATATTTTTAAAACTACTCGTCAAGATCTATTAAACATAAAATCACGAAAAAAATGTGAATTGAGAAATCTTTTTGTTGAAGACTAAGAAATATCCCTGTTACGAACTGAGAAATCTTATAGTTTGTAAATCTCTCGTCCTGTAAATTTTAACTTAGTAAATTATAATAGTGTTCAAATTTTGATAAATTTATAAGTTTTAATGTCGAGATTTTTTTTTTTGAAAAGCACGTGCGTGCTAAAATTTTTAATTTTTGAAACTTACAAATAAATTTTTTTTTTTACAAATTATAAATTTAAGCACTAGAGTAATGTTGAAATTCTCAATATATTGAAGTTCAATTTTCTCAGTTTTAAAATTGAAAATGAGAAAAAATGAGAAGTTTTTGGATTTGTTTTCAAAATTTTATATTGCATATTGGTTTTGTTTAACATATCTCAACGAATAAGTTTTAAAAATATAGATCTTATTGAAAATGGTTGTATTTATTGAAAATTAATGTTCTAAAAATTTTAAAAATATAACTTATTTGTCTCATCTTTGGGAACTTCTAAATGCACACAGAAAAAATAAAGAGTATACCTACTTTTATTCAAATATACAAATATTCATGCATCATGTGTAAGTATATCAATATATATAGTGGGTATACCAAGTATTAATGTGTGTGCAATTATAAGCTCCCCATAAGCATTGATGCATAGGAGGCTAACAAGTATTACCACTACTTATTTTGATTAGAAAATATTAAGAGCTTTAAATGTCTTCCAAAAAGATATATCATAAAAAATAAAGAGAAAAGACTCTACGCAAGGAGAAACTCTCTATGTCTAGCAAATTTACTTAAATAAGAATAAATTTATCATAATAAAATTTATAATTTAAAAATATGATGTTTTTAAAAAATTTAACAATGAGTGTAATACCCCTTATTTTTTAATTAGTACAGTAAAACTCAAATAGACACTTTTTAAAAACTCGTAAAATCCTAGAACACATTTTGTAGAAGAAATAGGTTTGTATTGACAACATAACAAAAGGAGATCCTAAAAAAACCTATGAAAGAGACCCAAAACTAGAAGTAAGCCCAAACTACAAGAGAGACCCAAAACATATAAAAATCCAAAAGGGAAATACCCAAATGAAGAAAGACCTAAATTAAAGAAAAAAACCCAAACAAAGAAAACTCTAAATTAAATAAGGCCCAAATTCACATAAATCCAAAATTTAATAAGACCCAAGTTGTTATAAAGCTCACAATCAAATAAAGGCCAAAATTGATAAAAAAAAAATCCAAAAATCATTAAAGATTCAAAACCAATAGAAAGCCAGGAGACCATTTCTCAAGCCCAAATTCTAATATTTTTTAAAAGCTCAAGATTAAACAAGACTTAAGTATAATTAAGAACCAAAGATTTAAATGTGCCCCAAGTATAATTAAGGCTCAAGACTCAAATTAGATTCAAAGATCAAATAAGGTCCAAACAACAATCAAAGCCCAATTCTAAAATAGGCCCAAAGTATTTAATTTGACCAAATTTTAATTTAGGCCAAATTTCAACAAAAGGTTCAATTCAAATAAAAGCTCACGTTTTTTAATTGGAGCCCAATCATGTTTGTAAGTAATGTTATTTTTAATAAAGACCAAACATATCCCAACTAGACAAAGCTCATGAAAATTAATTAAATTATTTGAATCAAGTTTAATCTTTTCTCAATATAGGCCCAAACAATTTTTAAGTTTGAGCCCAAACATTTATTCTTTTTAGCCCAAAAATATTATTTCTCATTTTATAATATATATATATATATATAGAGAGAGAGAGAGAGAGAAAAATATAACCACATGGTGAGTCCCACCAAATCTTATAAATTAATTAAAATGTAATTTTATATTTAAATTTGCATTGAGCCCATAAAAGTTGTCCTTTGGTCATCTTAGGCTACCTAAGTTTTTAGGTTGTTCAGATAAATATATCTTGATATTTATATACACACTTTTTTTTTAACTTATCATATTTTGAGACAATATATTAATAGATATTCTTATTTCACAGTTCTACCTCTTTTATCTAAGAATAAATATTTTCTCCCAAAAGTTATATTTTCTTTTTAACACTAGCCATCAAAAGTCTTTCCATAACACTATTTGAGTACCTTGTATGACATATGGCATACAAGACTCTACCCAAGCTTTGCCTATTTAAAGGGCCAAGACCCTTCCCTTTCTCCCCTCTTATTTTCGGTCATTAGAGAGGGAGGGTCCAAGAAGAAGAAGAAAAAAAAGAAGTGAAGTTGATTAAGCAAAAGTTAAATCTTAAGTTTTTTGAGCAAGACATGTATTCCAAGGTACGAAGCTCTTACTACTCTCTAACTTTCTTTTCCAATGCTTCTCAAATAACATTTAATAAGACTAAAGAAAAAAAAAACCTACAACTAAGAAGGTTTAATGAAGAATTAGTAGAAATTAGTTGCGTTGAACTTTGTCGTTTTTCGTTATTTTTCCATAACTTGAATGAATATATTATATGTAAGTTTGAGCATCTGGAATATTGTTTGGATTCTAAGCCCAAATCTCTTAACGCAACGAAAAAACAACTATGATTTTAATCCACACAAAGCAAGATAGAGAACATAAAAAAATAGAAAAAACGAAACAATATACATGGTTTGGTTGACTACCTAACTCAACGGGAGAAAAAAAATCAATACACTATAAATCGAATCAATGATTACAAGTCAATTTCTCTATCTCACAATTTATATTGTCTCAAATTGAGTCTCTCATTGTCTCTCTATACTCTTTCTAACCTTTAAACTGAGTCTCTCTGAGTATTAGACACTCTATAATCACTCTAGGATCGTTCAACTAGGTTTCTAGGCATAAAATCCCTTTTATATCATCAACTAGGTCAAAAAACCACAACCCTAATCACGACATGAAAACTACTATGCTACACAGACAGCTCGATCGGTTAAGCCTGCTCCTTGATTTTTTTGCAGTCGGTAGAGGTCATGGGAGTGTTTTTCTACAATTTTCACCATTCCAATACTGTTCAGACATCTTACCTAACATGAAAGTCAAAATTCGAGACACCAAACCCAACAATCTTCACTTTGGATCGAATTAATGAACCATCTTTAAAGATTTGTCGGCTGCCTCGCCTTGCATCCCTTTCACAAGTATGAGTGCACTACCCTATCTGATCTTCAACCTGAATAGACTTGGACCAAATCCAAGCGAGGTCCAAGTCTATGAGTGCAGTCAGCAGAGGTCTATGGGCTATTTTTCTCCATTTTCACCATTCCAATACTGTTCAGACGTTTTACCTAACATGAAAGTCAAAATTCAAGACACCAAACCCAATGAACTTCACTTTGGATCGAATTTATGAACCATCTTTAAAGATTTGTCGGCTGCCTCGCCCTGCATCCCTTTCACAGGTATGAGTGCACTACCTTATCTGATCTTCAACCTGAATAGACTTGGACTAAATCTAAGCCACACTTGAATTTGATTATCTTACAATCAACAGTTTTCTCAATTTTGGACAGTATTTTAAATTCTAAATTCTTAGTCTGTTGTGAAAATTTCACCTTTTTTTGACACTGTTACTCGCCCTGAACTATGCATGCGCTACCTGTAGCTTTTTTGTAACACGAAGGTTCTTCACTTGACTGTTCCTGCTACCATAGTTCTGAATATCGTACTATATAGTGTATTGATTTTCTCATTGGTATGGTACATACTAATACCGGTGAAATACCAGGTTCTGTTTCAAATTTATCGCTGTAAAATATTTTTTTATATATTTTTTGAAAATACTGTTCAGTAATAAATAATTTATTATAACATAAGTATTTATTTAAAATAATATTTTAATTAATTAATCTAAATTAAAATTTAATCTCAGTATTTATAGTAAGATAGCTAATTTAAAAGTGATGAAATTTAGCATGTACACATTTTAATAATAATTTGATATTAATTAATTTTAGAACTCTCCTTTTATACTGTATTTAATGTTTGAATTGAAGTATAAAAATAAAAATAAAAGTAAAAACAAAAAAATAAGTAAAAATTATTTTTTTCGAAAATAGTTATGGACCGGTACGTAGTTGGTATGATTCGGTATAGGTTGGTACGGACTGATATTGGTCAGTACGTTCAGTATAGACTAATATTGTACTAGTTTTGTTCTAGACCGGTACGTACGGACCAGTACGACAGGATACTTACAACTATGCCTGCTATTGTTGACTTGAACCACCATCACCAATTTTTCTAGGTGAACTTTTTTGATTGAGTTCCACCTCGTCTGTTGCTTTCTTCTTCTTCAACAGAACTGCTTTACTCTAATTATCTGTCTGACCAAGCTTTGAATTTTTTAATCTTGAGCTCTATTTACCGGACTCTGCCTCTGTGGTAATGGTAACTCCACCTACCACTGTGTTCTCTACTAATCTGTATAATTTTTTCACTTTATGTTCTTTCATGATAACCATGGCCTCTCTGGTAATCTTCATTACTCTACCCTTTTATGTGTACTCATAACCTAAAGAATCTAATGTTCCTAAAGAAATCAAATTTTTCATTAATTCTAAAACATGTTTGACATTTCTCAAGATCCTTACAACCCCATCGAACATTTTGATATTTACTGTATCGATTCTAATGGTTGTGCAGGCTGCATTATTTTTCATCAGAACCGTACCACCGTTGCAGGGCTTATACGAGCCAAACCATTCTTTAATTGGACATATATGGTATGAGCATTCTGAATCCAGTATCCATGACTCTGGCAGAGTATTAAAACTAGGAGAAACTGAAAGTAACTCACCGTCTTTTTTACTGTTTGATGATTCTTCGACAAAATTGACAGTCTTTGAAGGTGCTTTTTGTCACACCCCAATATTATTACATCCTGAGATTACACAGTTTTTTCTTTACCTTACAGCTAAGGTAGTGACTAAAGGCATTCATGTGAGACATGACTTCTACAAATTTTTTTTTTTACTTTGAGAAAACTGATGTAATCTAAAATTCTCAAAAGAGTAGTACTTGTACATCATATGATTATATTTTTCAGTATATTCAAACCGGCGTATACCAAGCAAAATTACCAAGGTAAAATTATTTATTTATAGGAAATAAGCAACTGTACATGCTTCGGATACGCTATCCTGTATCTCCAAACCAGCGTATATTTTACAAAAAAAACATTAACTACGATACCAAAATTATAAATTTGACGAGTGTGGTGGACCAATTTTAGCCATCCCTGCTATCTGCAACCACAAAGGTTACATGAGAGTGAATTTAGTATTATAATGAATAAGATAAAAAAATAATCATTCTATTAAAATATTATACTTTCCATAAGAAAAATAAGATATTGCATCCACTTCTCACAAAATTTCATAAACAACCTTATCAGGTTTTTAGGATCTCATAAGTTATAGTGAACTTTTTTCAATTTTTGTAAAAGTAGCACTTTAGACTCAATAATCACAAATCATAGAATTCACTGTCTCATACAAAAAAATAAAATAAAATTTTTGGCATAACCGCCACAATTCAAAATAATAGTGTCTCATTCTTAACTCATATATAACAGTGACCAAGTAGTCGTCAAACTCACCATCAAGAGTTCTGACAGTACCATAACTTCAATTCTCAATGCACGGATTAGTAACGTGATGGAATAAGGGGCACTCTCCACCAAGCACGAGTGGTATGTGCTGTCTGAGACTTATAACCCGTAAAAATTTTAAGGCAAAACCCTAATTCAACGAAAAATCTCCCACATAGAGAGCAACAACACCCATAATGGGGCAACCTCCCCTAACAGGATATAAAGGGCCAAAAACCCTTGTAACTTAGCACTTTGAAACCGTATAATATTATCAAAAACTTTTATTTCACATTCTCATACTTTGTAAAAGTGCAGATAACATTTTTTAAAAACAACTCCAGTGCATTTAAATAAAAAATCATGATATCACAATTTTTTATACTTCAAAACATGGATATAAAGCTAGTTTAAAGTATCATTCATGCATTTCTGTTCAAAATAATACTTAAACACTCTCACATGCATTTATATTCAAAATAATACTGCATTTATGTTTAAGATAATACTTAAGCATCTCATATGCATTTGTATTCAAAATAATATTGTATTTATGTTCAAGAAATAATACTTAAGTATCTCACATACATTTATGGTCAAATTAATACTGCATTTATATTCAAGATAATATTTAAATATCTCACATGCATTTATATTCAAAAATAATACTACATTTATATTTAAAATAATACTTAAACATCTGACATATATTTATATTCAAAATAATATTGCACCATCTTACATGCATTTATATTCAAAATAGTACTGTATTTATGTTTAAGATAATACTTAAGTATCTCACACGCATTTATATTCAAAATAATTTTACATTTATGTTCAAAATAACACATACATTTATATTCAAAATAATATTATATTTATGTTCACAATAATATTTAAGCATATCACATACAGTTATAATCAAAATAATACTGTATTTATGTTCAAAATAATACTTATAAGTATCTCACATGTATTTATATTCAAAATAATAGTGCATTTATATTCAAAATAATATTACATTTATGTTTAAGATAATACTTATGCATCTCACCTCAACTTAGGCGTGACAATTTACCATTCTTTAAGAAATTTCATTCTTGAAATTTTCGTACCTTTCTACGTAAAAATGTGTGGATATTTCTTTTGCATGTCCTCTTCTCGTTCTCAGGTGGCTTCTTTTACTGAATGACTCCGCCATAACACTTTTACCAAAGGAATGACTTTAGTTCGCAGAACTTGTTCCTTTCTATCTAGTAATTGTACTGGCTCCTCTTCGTAGGTAAGGTCAGGCTTCAGATCAACTGGATGCACTGTTAATACATGTGAAGGATCTGGCATGTATTTTTTTAGCATTTTAGCATCGAGACATGGAATATGTCGTGTAATCCTAACAGCTCCAGAGGTAGGGCCAATTAATATGCTGTGTTGTCAATTCTTTTAATGATCTCGTATGGCCCAATGTAACGGGGACTCAACTTTCCTTTCTTTTCGAATCTCATTACTCATTTTCATGGCGATACTTTTAAGAATACATGATTTCTGACTTCAAATTTTAGGTCGCATCTCCGATTATCCGCGTAACTTTTCTATCGGTCTTGAGACTGCTTCAATCTTTCTTGAATCAATTTTATCTTGTCGGTGGTGATTTGCACAATTTCAGGGCTAAGTAGCTTACTTTCTCATACTTTCTCCCAACAGATTGGGCTTCGATATTTTTCGCCGTACAATGCTTCGTAAGGGTCTATTCCTTTGGTCGATTGGAAGCTATTATTATACGCAAATTCAATCAACGATAAATGTTCTCCCAGGTCCTGGCAAAGTCCAGTACACAAGTTCTGAGCTTATCTTCCAAGGTCTGAATTGTCCTATTTGATATGCCGTCAGTTTGTGGGTGAAAGGTTGTACTAAACTTTAACATAGTCCCCAGCGCCTCTTGTAAACTTGGCCAAAATCTAGATGTAATACGTGGATCCCTATCGGATACTATGGAGACTAGTACGCCATGCAAACGAACAATTTCATCAACATAAAGTCGTGCAAACTGATTCATAGAAAACGTCATCTTTACTGGTAAATAGTGTGCTGACTTTGTCAATTTATCCACAATAACCCAGATAGCATCATTATCTTTGGGTGATCGTGGTAGCCCAACCACAAAATTCATGGTGATATATTCCCACTTCCACTCAGGTACGGGTAAGGGTTGTAATAATTATGCCAGCTTCTAGTGTTCAATTTTAATCTGGTGGCATACTAAATATCTTGCCACAAAGTCTGCCACATCTTTTTTTATCCTATTTCACCAGTATCTTTCCCTTGGATCTCTATACATTTTCGTGCTTCCAGGGTGCAACGTGTATGCTGCATTATGAACTTCATCTAAAATTTGTCTTCTTAACTCCTTATTATTAGGCACATATAGTCGATGCCCAAACCATAAGACGTGGTAGCCGAACCTCAAACTCCATTTTTTTCTTTAGCAATTGCTTATGCTCTTATCTTTTCTATTTGAATGTCTGCTAACTGGATTGCTCGAATCTGGTCTAACAAGTTTGATTTTATCATAAGAGTTGCCAAAAATCCCCCATCTTTTCCTATTACAAGGGTGATTCCGAGCGATCGTATTTCAGAAAACGCACTATTATGTACTATCCGAAGGTGTGCTATACTTCTTGATGATTTTCGGCTTAGAGCATCTACTATCACGTTGGCCTTTCTTGGGTGGTAGTGAATTGTACAATCATAATCCTTAATTAGTTCCATCCACCTTCTTTGTCTTAGGTTCAACTCCTTTTGGGTGAAGACATACTTTAAACTCTGATGGTCGGTGAATATCTCACAGGTGACCCCGTATAAGTAATGTCTCCATATTTTGAGTGCGAAGACAATTACAGCCAATTCTAGATCATGGGTACGATAATTTCTCTCGTGAGGCTTTAACTATCTAGATGCACATGCTATCATTTTTTCATGTTGCATTAAAATCCAACCCAACCCTTGGTGTGATGCATCACTATAAACTACAAAATCTTCATTGCCTGATAGGCGGGTGAGTACAGGAGCTGACACCGACTTAGACTTTAGTTCTTGGAAACTGTGTTCACATTGGTAAGACCATTCAAATTTCACATTCTTTTGGGTTAACCGAGTTAAGGGTTTTGCGATTAATGAAAAGTCTCGAATAAATCTCCGATAATAACCAGCTAAACCTAAAAAATTACGCATCTCTGTTACGTTGATTGGTCTTGCCCAATTTACTACAAGCTCAACCTTTGCTGGATCTACTTGGATTCCATTCTCAAATATTACATGACCTAAGAACACCACTCGGTCCAACTAAAATTCACATTTAGAGAACTTTGCATACAGTTTGTGGTCCTTTAGAATTTGTAAAGAAATCTTCAAATATTCCGTTTGTTCTTCCTTACTTCGTGAGTATATCAGAATGTCATCAATGAATACAAACACAAATTTATCCAGAAACTCCTTAAATACCCAATTCATAAAGTCCATAAATACTGCGGGCGCATTTGTCAATCTGAAAGGCATTATTACAAACTCATAATGACCATAGCGAGTTCTAAAAGCTGTCTTGGGTATGTTTGATTTTTTTACTTTCAATTGATGATACCCTGACCTCAAGTTGATTTTCGAGAATACTTTTGCTCCTTGTAACTGATCAAAAAGTTCATCTATCATGGGCAAGGGATACTTGTTCTTTACGGTTACTTTATTTAATTGTCGGTAGTCAATACACATTCTGAGAGTCCCATCTTTCTTCTTAACAAATAACACAGGTGCTCCCCAAGGTGAGACGCTAGGCCTGATGAACCCTTTATCCAACAATTCCTGTAATTTCTCCTTTAATTCTCCCAGCTCCGCAGGGGACGTCCTATAAGGAGAGATGGATATAGGGGTTGTATCTTGGTATAGATCAATGGTAAACTCCACTTCTCGTTCTGGGGGTACTCCAGGCAGGTTTTCTGGGAACACATCTGGGAACTCACAGACTACTGGTACTTCTGAAAGTTTTTTTCTTTTTATTTCTATATCTACCACGTGTGCCAAAAACTCATAACAGCCTTTCTGTAATAACTTTGAAGCCTTAATGGCTGACACAATACGAATAGTCTTCCTACCTTTATCCCATTACAAAATAAATTTCACTTCTCGGGGTATTCTAAAGGTTATTTTCTTCTCAAAACAGTCTAGTGATGCATGGTAGGAGGATAACCAATCCATCCCGAGAATTAGGTCGAAAGCTATCATGTTTAAAGGCATCAAATCTACCATAATGTCTTTGTCTCCTATCTTCAACAAATAATTTTTGTACACACTTCTGATTATCACTTTTTCTCCTACTGGGGTAGCAATTGTTATTATGCAACCAAGAGGTTCCATCTCTACAACTCATACTTGTTTTATGAATGTGGGCGATACGAATGAATGTGTAGATCTAGGGTCTATCAGAACATATGCAGTTTGATTAGAGGCTATAAGTGTACCTGTCACCACATTAGGAATAGCATGTTCATCTTGTCGAGTAATGGCGAACACCCTTCCTGAAATTCTTGACTGCTTCATTGGTCCCTTTCCTTTATTCTGTTCATTCCTTGTTGATCCGTTATTCTCCATTCTTTTACTTCCAATGGATGACTGTGCTACCAACTGTGTTGCCCTTCCTGATTATCCACATTGAGTGGCTATGTGTCTTGGTTCACCACAGCGATAACAAATGATTCCTAAATTAAGTTTTGGACAGTCCCTTTTAAAGTGATCTGTAGCCCCACACTGGAAACATTCGTTTGTTTTTGGCTCTATTGTGCAATCAGACAATCCTTTGTTTGATGGATTGTCTCAAAATTTGGTATTATGAGCAGTAGATTGGTAACTCTAGCTTCGAAAAGCTGGTGGCTTGGAGGTGTTATTTTTGGAATTATGTCTTCTTGTGTTTCTCAACGGAAGAGTATTACTAAACTTGCGTTTCTTGAAACTTTCTCGTCTTCCTTCTACTTCCTTCACATTTTTTTCTATCATCTGAGCCTTGTTTACTAGACTTCCATAACCACTGATTTCAAGGATAGTTAGCCTGGTCCTTATCAGAAAGTTCAGTCCTTTCTGAAATCTCCTACACTTTGTCTCCTCGTCAGGTATCAATTGTATAGCATACCGTAACAATTCCGTGAACTTCTTCTCATATTCGGCCACACTCATTTTTCTTTGCTCCAAGTCTATGAATTCTTGTTCCTTCTCATAGTTACATGTTACAGGTTTGTACTGTTCATCAAATGCCTTCTCAAATTGATTTCAAGAAATCTTTTAAGGTACAAGGGGTTCGACTCATGGTACCGGCATTTTCAATAACCTTTCTGTAGCTTCCCACCAATGATATGCATCGCCTCTAAGCATGAAGGCTACAAAGTCAACCCGTTCATCCTCAGGTACTCTTAGTCTATCCAAGATGCGTACCACACTCTTCAGCCAATTTTTTGCTTCCATGGGATTAAGAGTTCTTACGAATTCTTTAGTACTCAAATCTTTAAACTATTTGATTAAGGAATTTTTCGTCCTTTTTGCTTGTGCTGCAATCCACCCTGCATTTTGTTTTGTTAGTATTCCTATCACTTCTGACATTTTTGTAGTAGGATCAGGTGGTATTGGTCCCATTTGGAAAGATGCTTCTTGTTGTGGCCCCATTTGAGAAGATGCTTCTTGTTGCACTTCATTAGAAATTAATGATGCCCTTTCTGAATATTCCATACTTTATCCTAATATAAGAAATAAATAAATTTAAGATTCGACACTAGAGCCTAACCTAGCACACAAAAACAGTCGAACAAGAAAATCGAGGGTTATCTTTCTAATCTGACAACATACTTAGATTTTCAATTAGGAGCCTACGCCTGCAGAATGCATTTTCCAAATGAACTTCAAAGCTAGTCAATCAGATGTCCGAAGACAAGGGTATGATATTCCAAGACCTATACCAAAACTCAAAAAGACGCACCTATCCTACGGTCCACCACAGACCAAACTCTAATAAGTCTACAGAATTTAAAATCTAGGGCTCTGATACCAAAATTGTCACACCCCTTTCCTAAAGTACAAAATCGAGAAAGAATATTATCATATTATGAGATTGCACGATTTTTCCTTCGCATTACAGCTAAAGTAGTGACTGAAGGCATTTAAGTGAGACGTGAATTCTACTAACTTTTTTTTTGACTTTGAGAAAATCGATGTAATCTAAAATCATCAAAAGAGTAGTACTTATACATGATATGATTATATTTTTTAGCATACCCAAACCGGTGTATACCAAATAAAATTATCAAGCTAGAATTATTTATTTATAAGAAATAAGTAGCTGTACATGCTTCGGATACGCTATCCTGTATCCTCAAACTAGCATATATTTTATATAAAAAAAATATTAACTACGAGCCCGAGATTATAAACTTGACGACTGTGATGGACTAACTCTAAACATTCCTGCTATCTGCAACCACATAGGTTACAGGAGAGTGCATTTAGTATTATAATGAATAAGATAAAAAAATAGTCATTCTACTAAAACATCATACTTTTTATAAGAAAAGTAAGATATTTCATCCACTTGTCACAAAATTTCATAAATAACCTTATCAGGTTTTAGGATCTCACAAGTTATGATGAACTTTTCTCAATCTTTGTAAAGATAGCACTTTAGGCTTAACAATCACAAATCATAGAATTCACTGTCTCATACAAAAAAAGTTAAAGTTTATGGCATAACCGCCACAATTCAAAATAATTATGTCTCATAAATAACTCATATCCAACAGGGATCAAATAGTCGTCAACCTCACGACCGGGAGTTCCGACGATACCGTTACCTCAATTCTCAATACACGGATTAGCAACGTGATGGAATAAGTGCCATTCTCTACCAAGCATGAGTGGTATGTGCTGCCTAGAACTTATAACCCGTAAAGCCTTTAAGGCAAAAACCTTCGCTCAACGAAAAATCTCCCACATAAGGAGCAACAACACCCATAATTGGGCAACCTCCCATAACGGGTTATAAAGTGCTAAAAATCCTTGTAACTTAGCACTTTGGAACCACATAATATTATCAAAAGCCTTCATTTCACATTCTCATACTTTATATAAGTGCAGATAGCATTTTTTAAAAACAACACCAATGCATTTGAATAAAAGATTATGATATCACAATTTTTTATACTTCAAAACATGGATATAAAACAAATTTAAAGCATAATTCATGCATTTCTGTTCAAAATAATATTTAAACACTCTCGCATGCATTTATATTTAAAATAATATTGAGGATAATACTTAAGTATCTCACATTAATTTATATTCAAAATAATATTGCATTTATATTCAAAATAATACTTAAGTATCTCACATGCATTTATATTCAAAATAATATTACATTTATGTTCAAAATAATACTAAAATATCTCACATGCATTTATATTCAAAATAACACTGCATTTATATTCAAAATAATATTGCATTTATATTCAAGATAATACCTAAGCATCTCACCTCGACTTAGGCGTGACAAAACTCTCTTCTTATTCTTGTTCCCAAAATTTTTAATCATCTGGTGATAAAATCTCAATGCATAATAGAGAGAGAGAGAGAGAGAGAGAACTGGTGGTCGGCGACGGTGGTGGTGGCATTGTGTGTTTGGTTTAAAAGCTCACTGATATATATATATATCCCCAAAGTGCCTTTTATAAGCTACTTGAATCTTGAGAATTATGGCCCAAACTTTTTCAGTTATTAGTTTTGATGTGATCTTATCCAAGATTTTAATCAAATTTTTTTCAGTCATTATCTTTGATTTGATCTTATCCAGAATCTTATCCAAATTTTTTTATAATCCTATCGAAACATATGCAAAGAAATTTAAAAATATTTAAAATTCTTATTGCTATATTATTATTTGTCAGAAATTTTATTTTTAAAAATTTTCTACGAACTATCAAATAATATATTATTCTAAAGAGTGACACGTGTTTTATTTTTATTAACTGCCATGGTACGGGTTATTACACTTTTTCGTTCTTCTTCTCCTCCATATGCTGTTTCAATTCTTGGCACTAACTCTTGTAATGACCAATCTTGTGGCAATAGAAGCATTCCACATCTTTCTTTGCACGTGACTTAGACTGAAATCTATCATTGTTGAAACCCTTTTCACTAGATTTACTCATTCCTTTACTTGGCTTAGACTTAACTACAAGCACACATTCTGCATCAGATTCACTATCCCTCTTCATTTTCTTATGTGACAATTGAGCACCGATGACCTCTTAAGCTCCAAAGTGTCCTTCCGTACATCAACGTTGTCACTAGATAATTATAAGACATTGAAAATGATGCCAACAGAAGTATTGCCTTATCCTCATTGTCAACCATTACTCCAAACCCATATAACTGTGTGATGAGCATATTATACATATTTAAATGTTTGAAAATTTTTGTACTTTCTATCATCTACCGTCTATACAATTGTGAGCAACCTAGAATAACTAACTCTATTATTGGTGACGGCTCTAATTTTAAAATATTATATCCAATTCAAGTAATAACCAACACCTAAAACTATTCAAAAATGGGTCGATAATATTTACATACTAGTTCGTCGTAATTAAAACAAAATGAACAAAAAGATAAAACGAGATAAGTCCCTCCGAAAAGGCACTTCTTCACTTTTTTTTTTGTTACGACACTAGGTATGTTTGTTCACTTGTTTCATACTTGCTATGTGAATACAATATTAAACAACTCTAATCTTACGTGATTATACACCTACAAATATAAATAAATTATAAAAGCAAAAATATTAGAAAATAAAAGATTAAATGAAAATATGAACGAGTGGCCTAGAACTTAAGGCGATGAAAATGATATGAAATAATTTTAAAAATTTTGTGTTCGACTCATATGAGATGTATAATACTCGAATTTATTTGATACAAATAATTTGTGGGTGATTGCGTGTATCTAAAAATTATTCATAATTTTTTGTATTATATAGTAGGTTGGACTAACTCAATTTATTTAACATTTAAAAAAAAGATAGAATGTAATCTTGCTTGGAGATTTCAAGGCGGCTAAAACTTTATTTGGAATAGCCTAAAAGTTGATTTATCAAAAAAGTTAAACTTTTAAGTAATACTGTGTGATATTTAAAACACATAATTAATTTTTTAAAGAAGAAATTCATTCTCATTTCAAATACTCTTAACTTTTTTTTTTTTGAATACAATGAATATAATAGTTTCAATTAAAAAGTCATTTTTACTTCTTAGAATAAAAAATTGTGCCAAACACTACAAGTTCAAAATAAAAAATAAGGACAAATTGTAGATATTTCAATAAAAAGAACAAAAGAAAAAAAGAATGTTAATTTTTTTTTGAAATAATTAATTTTCTTTTCTTTCTTTTGTTTTTTTAAAAGCTAAACTTTTTAAAATTAGGTCTTGGCCATGTTTGGATAAAGTTACTTATTTGCTTATTGGCTTATAAATCAAAAAATAAATCATGTAAAATAAATCATGTCGTTTGGGTAGCTAAAAAAATCAAAAATCAAATAAACAAATAAATAAATAAGCTCGTTTGAATAGCCAAATAAGCAAATAAATTGGTTTATAAGCTAAATAAGCTCATTTGGATAGCTAAATAAGCAAATTAGCCAAACAAATTAGCTTAAATAAAATTTAATTTATTTACTAATAAGCAAATAAGCAAAGTCCATCCAAACGGGGCCTTGTAAACATTCCAAACAGGGTCTATGTGTCATTTTAAAAACAGAAAGGAAGGCTTTTAAAATTGTCAGATCTTTCATGGGCGATTAGTGTAATTTATTTAAAATACTTCTTACATGTAACGTGCCTATTTCTTATTGACTAGTCTCTGAGCACACGGATCGTTACTGATCTACCCACCACCGTCGATGATATTCTAATCCAAGGGTCACAAATACACACAAGCCACTCCGTAACCATGCCGGAAGTGCTATTTAACTGAAACACACTCACGCACACTGTAATCCGAGCGAAGTAGAAGTCCATTCGGCTGTTTGTTTCTCGAGAAAATCGTTTTCCGACTGAAACCAGTGAGAATGGATGCCGGCGGAAAGGTGAAGAAAGGTGCTGCAGGAAGACGTGGTGGCGGGCCAAAGAAGAAACCGGTATCCCGGTCCGTCAAAGCTGGTCTGCAGTTTCCGGTCGGAAGGATCGGCCGGTACTTGAAGAAAGGCCGCTACTCTCAGCGCGTCGGCACCGGTGCTCCGGTCTACCTCGCCGCCGTGCTCGAGTACCTCGCCGCTGAGGTAAATTTTCCCTCCCTCTCTCTCTCGCTAAATTTACATGTATGTTTCGAATTTTGTTCTGCTGAATTTTAGGGGTTCTTGAGCTAATTTAAATCCCAAGGTTTATGAGCTGGATTTTGATACATATTTCTGCGGATTTGCTTTGATTTTGGTGATTAATCCTCACTTCAGTCTTTGATTTTCAATTGTTTTAAAATTAGTCGAGAAATGCATATTGGTGTGTAAATTCTGTGGTGTATGAGCTGGATTTTGATACACATTTCTGTGAATCTGCTTCGAGTTTGGTGATTAATCTTCACTTGGAGTTTTTGCAATTCAATTGTTTGAGAATTAGTTGAGAAATGGTTATTGATGTGTTTGTTCTATCAGCTTTTGGTTTGATTGGATCTAGTAGTGTGTCTCTTTCGTTAAAGGGGAAAATACCTAATGGCCTTGTTTGGTTGTGGAATTAGGGCTTGGGATTGAACTATTTTACTAATAATTTTATATATAAATGTGTTTGCCAACCATTTAGGGGAGGTTAATAAATCTTTCAACTAACTTAATATTTCCTACGTGTAATTATCCTGAACTCATGGGACGGGGTGTGTTGATTAGTTTCAGTATTATTTTGATTATTTTTGTGCACAAAAAATTTTAATTTTACTAAAATTATATTAAATTAAACAATGTATTATTTATTTGTAAGTTATCTTATTTTTAACCAAACATCATTTGGTGTAGAAAATATTATATTAATAATTCAAGTTAACTAATCATTATAGGAAAATAGTTTTTCAATCAAATGAGTTTAATCTTTTGTTTGTTTTCTCTGTTGGGGTTTCTGGTTTATTACTATGTTAAACTGTACATGGGTTTGGTTGAGTTTAGTACCCTGTTTGGTTAGATCAGGCTTCTTGAATCCCTGAAATTCAAAGATTTGTGCCTTGTTCATATGATTTTGGTGATTCCTCTTATTCAGTAAGAAAAGATTGCTATGACTTTTTCTTGACAGCTTCTTTGGATTAAATGATTTGAAGAGAGATAAGAAAGAGAAATAATTAACAATTTTACTCTTGTAGCTGGTTGGATAATTTCAAATGAGAGAAATGGAAAGAAATTAGGAGATTTGCTTATCAATTAAAACCTCTTTCTAAATCTCTTCCAAAGTAGAGATATTTGGAGAGAGAAAAATCTTAAATGTGCATATTATGAAACAATACCAATAACTAGTCAAATTAGTTAGTCAATTGCTTATTATTTTATTTTAGCTTGTTGATTTTTCATTTACACCCCAATAATGTTTAGCAAATTTAGCTATTCTTTTTTAAAAATGTAATATTGGCTTCTTTAAAATATAATTAATTTGTTACAATAATATAAAATACTGATATTTTTCCTTTTTCCTTATCTACACTAATCTCTTATTAACCAAATAAGATAGCAAAGAAAACACAACATTTTTCTCCTTTTCTCTATCTTGTAATTTAAGCATTCTTCTCCTTTTTTCTCAAGTTCAATAATCAATTAAAATTGAATTGGTTGCCCAACTTGATGGCCATACAATTGAGAAATTGAATTCCATGAGACATGCTTATTCATTTTCTTATTTTTCTGATCACCAAACAATTTGGCTTCTGTGATTTCATTTTCCTTCCAATTTGTAGGATTAGAAGCAAACATAGTAGAAGTAAAAGACAAGTACTTCTTCATTTTTCTTTTCCTTTCAAATCATAGAATCTAACATGGCCTGAAACCAAAAGACAACTACTTTTAGTAGTGAGATTTGGATCATCTGATGATGGTTGTAGTGGGTGTTGAACTGTGTTAGGTTTTGGAATTGGCGGGGAATGCCGCAAGAGACAACAAGAAGAACAGAATCATACCGAGGCATTTGCTTCTGGCGGTGAGGAATGATGAGGAGCTTGGGAAGCTACTTGCTGGTGTGACAATTGCTCATGGAGGGGTGCTCCCCAACATTAACCCTGTTCTCCTCCCCAAGAAAAGTGAAAAAGCAGCATCAAAGGAGCCCAAGTCTCCATCCAAGGCCACCAAATCACCTAAGAAAGCTTAGCTTTTGTGTGTAGAAGAAAGCCTTATTTAACTCTCTTCCTCTCTGTATGTAATTTCATTTTATGTTGTGGTTTAAGGAGGAACGCTTCATGTTGGCAGGAAATATTGTACTCAATTGTTTCATTATCTGTGTTAGGGCACCAGTGTTACTAATCAAAGACATGAAATTGTTGCTTTCAATTCCCAATTGGTGATTTTGATAGATTGCTCTTGTGCTTTCTTGAAGAGCATTTGGCTTGTGGTTGACTGCATTAGCTTGAACCATAGTTATAGCTTCATATATATATGGTTAAATTACACCACCAACTTCTTTTGAGTAGTAGGTCAAATATAGTAAATTTTTACGTTTGAGAAAATTGTACTATTACATTTTGATATTTGATTTTGTATTACACATTAATTTATATTGTTGTTGAATTAACTTTTGATCAATAAAATTAACAATGAAGAATAAATTCTTTCATATTTGCCCTTAATAGACATTTCCATTGTTGTTTTTTTAAATTTTTCTGTCTGTTATTGAAAAAATTGAAAAGAGAAAAATAACTGTATATTTTTTGTATATTGAAATTGTATAATATATGGTCTATTTATAGTCAAATAGGGATAAATAATAAATAAAATTAAATCAGAATAAAATCAATCTAATATTTTAAATAATTTAATATTTTAATATTTTTTTTAAACGCGAGATGACGAAATCAGTTGAAATTTAGAAATTAGAGCACGAAGGCGACTAGGAGAATGAGATTTTGTAAAAAAGTTGGCAAGTTGATTTTCAGAAGAGACAAATCGGAGATGTATGGTGCCTTACTGAAGGTGATGTCGGATGAAGTGGCAATCAAAAATTTTTTTTTTTAAAGAGGAGCGAGTCACGCGACGGTAGCAGCGGCGATGCGAGTCACACGACGGCAGCGGCGGCCTGAGGCGACGGGAGCAAGCTGACGATGGCAGTCGCGATGGTGTCGGCGATGGCCTGAGGCAACGGGAGCAAGCTGACGACGGCGGCGTGTCCTGCGATAGTGTTGGCGATGGCCTGAGGCGATGGGAGCAAGCTAATGATGGTAGCGTGTTCCGCGATGGTGTCGGCGACGGCCTGAGGCAACGGGAGCAAGCTGACGATTGCAGCGTGTCTCGCAACGGTGTTGGCGACGGCCTGAGGCGACAAGAGCAAGCTGTGGGAGGCCAGATCTGGTAGATCTGGTTGAGGCCATTCTCGTGAGCTTCGGTCGTCTCCGACCATCCGATCATCAATCAACAGCATATCTTCCGTGAAACGGGATCGCACCGGAGCAAGCTAATGTAGAAGAATAAAAGCCCCACAAACCCGGTTCATACCCGTCTTGGCGCGGCTCTGGAACCTCAGATCTGGTCGATGAGGGAGACAACAGATCAGGGGCTGAGGCTGTGCATCCGGCAAATCGGTTCCTGACGGAGTGGTTTGGTTCGAGGGAATCAAATCAGGAGCTAAGGCTGTGTTCGCATGGCGGATGTGGCCGGCCAGAGAGCTGGCGGAACGAGTTTCGGAGGTGCTCGGCGTGTGGGACGGTGAACTATTGCTCGCGAGGGTGTCAGGTGCAGGACTGGAAGCTCCGGCGCAGTAGACAGTAGAGCAATATGGGCCGGAAGACGATGAAGGCGGTGGAGGGCGGAGCACACTGCAACGAAAGGCAATGGAAGCGGTAGCCGGAAGCGGGGTAGAAGACGATGGAATGACCGCCGCCGTTTCAGCGAGCTATGGTGGAAACCCAACGTCACTTGTGGGTTCGTCTGGCTCGACCAAGATCCCGCCGAAAAATCCCCGTGGCCGGAGAAATCTCCGCCGTACCGTGTTTCAGAGGACTCGTCGAGGCGGCGACTACCAGATCCGGCGGACAACGGCGAGTTTGCAGCAGCGGCGGCGAGGGCGACGACGCTGTGGGCTGTGGGCGGCGGCGGCGCTGTGGGCTGCAGCGCTGGTGTGCGTTTGGTGGTGGCGTCGTGACGCGAGGGTTTCGGCCTTGGTAGCGACAGCAGGCGACGATGGAAAGCGGCGGCGACGCGAAGGGGTGGAGATGGCTGGTGGAGCCGCGACTGAGCGGAGATGGCGGAGGTGGCGACACCCTATGTCGTCGCGGTAATGTGGTCGGTGGTGCACCATCACCGCGACGACACCGGAAAAAGTACTACAGGCTACAAAAACGTAGTTCTGATACCATGAAAATTTGAGAAAAGAAAAATAACTGTATATTTTTTGTATATTGAAATTGTATAATATATGGCCTATTTATAGGCGAATAAGAATAAATAATAAAGGAAATCAAATCAGAATAAAATCAATCTAATCAATCTAATATTCTAAACAATCTACTATTCTAATAATTATCAAGTTTTCTCTTAACTTTTTCTCTTGCCACCACTCTTTTCAACAGCAACTACCTTTGCTGTGCCGTTGTTGCTGAGCAAGTGTTGTCTTTTGCTGACCAATCTCATTACCTTCGCCTGGTACCTCGTCCTTTCACTAGCTCTGTTCTATGCATTTGCTGCCTTGAAAGCTTTTTTCGTGAACTCAAAGAAATCACCATCGAAGGATGCCTTTCAATTTGCATAATCTCTGATGTTTTTCACGGCTGGGCTACTCATGTCGTTGATATTGCAGAAACTGTTAATGGGATAAATTCAAAAATTTGGTAATTATTTGGGTTTTCATTTACCCTTCCTTTGATTTGCATAATCTCCATCTAGGTTTTGGTTTGTAGCTAATGGGATAAATTCTAAAATTTTGTTTTGGCATTGAAAATTTGGATCTATTTGAATTTTTTGATTCTTTCTTCGTGGGTGTTTGGTTATAATCTCCCCTTGCTTCTGGATTTTGTTAGATTTTGATTGTGGACCTAATTGGTGGATAAGGGTAAGGAAACATCTTCTCTTAACTTCTTTTTATCTTCTTGTTTGTACTGAATTTGGAGTTTTGGGAGTGGGGGCTTTTCTTTTTCTACTTCTTCTCCTTCTTTTTCTCGACTTTTAATGTTGTTAGGTGTAGCTAACTAAACAATTTTCTCTAGATTTAATGTGGAAGTTCATTTTCCCTTGAAATTAGAGAGAGATACTATTGAAGATGAGTTTCCTTCGTCTAATCAAGTTTGGATTGAAGGTCGAAAACATTATGTTAATGCTATGGTGGTGGCTTGTGTTTGTAATTTCCACGAATTGGTTAATTAATAGAGAAGCAGTGAATGCCACAGAGAGTTAGAAAAAAACATGGTGGGGGAAGCTTTTGGTGGGGTGGGTAGTTTTCTGGGCAATAGTTTCTTTTGGGGTGTTTTGTTACATGAGCTTTCAAGTTATGGAGAAGATGAAAGAGACGCTTGCAAGCATGTGTGATGAGAGAGCTAGGTTGTTATAGGATCAATATTTGGTGGTAAATGTGTTTTTTAGTTGATTTAGTTAACATCCTTAAATGCAAGGGGGTGCTAGTGTACTTTTTTTAAATTTGTAGAGTTAAAAAATTTGTAGAGTTGACTGTATTTGATTCAAATTTCATGAGAGATTAATGTAATTTATTCTATTTTTTTGAAATTAAAATTGATATATTAATTAAATTAAATTAAATTAAAATTTTTATCCTAATCAATTGCCGTTGGATATATAATTTTTTTACACTATTTTTTTAGAGTTGTATTTTTACAACTTATGATTTAAATAACAACTTATAATTTAAACACTACCAAAACCCGAATTATTAGAATTTAGATAACAACTTATAATTTAGTACTCCACTATGATTATCAAGACATGGTCACTGTAGAATTATTAGATTGGTTAATCCATCAATTTCGTTACATCAGTATACTACCAAAACCCTACAGCTATGTTTGTTTTAAAGAATAAAATTAGGAGGTACTAACTTTCCCTTCTTTGTTTATCCTTGGACACTGTTTACTGTTATGGTGCACAAGATCCGAGAAATTTGAAAACTTAACCAATTTTATATCTATGAATTTGATTGATTCGATTTTTATAAGTAATTAGTTTGATTCTGGATCCTAAAAATGACAAATCGATAATATTAATTTAATTTTTAGGTTAGTCTGGGATTAACCCGAATCGACCCGAAAATCGAATATTTGTGTATATATATATATAAAATATAACTATTAAATTATATATATAATTATTGTGAAATTTATATAGAAAAAATAACAAAAAATGTACCTTTACAAATTTAAAAAAGAGTCATTAAATTAAATAATTATTATTAATTGTTATTTATTATATGTCATTTATTTCTATAAATTTTTTTATTAGATATTTGTTATTTTTTTTACTAAATAGATTGTAAAATAATTATTCAAACTTTTGTTTCATGTTTTTATTATAATTATGAATCTTAACTTTTATTTATTATTTATTTTAAGATTTAAAAACTTATACATAGTAATTTTTTTCATGCACGCAAAGTAATTTTTAAATTTCATAGAACTGTGGTTTCAAACCGAACAAATTCGATTTTTATTAGTTTAGTTTGGTTTGGTTTGGTTCTACAATATAATTGAGTTGGTTCTGAGTCTAAAAAATTAGAACTAATAAAAAATAGTTTGATCTCAAATTTAATATGAAATCGAATTAAATCGATCCATGTGCACTCCTAGTTTATTGCATCGTTAATCTCATTTGTAGTCGATTTCTATGTTTATTTGAAATTAAAAATTTATCCAACTTTATATAAATTTAAAAACTTTTGAAAAAATATTGATTAACAAAACCTATAAATTTTTTATACTTTCTATTTTGAAATAATATTTATTAATTATACTTTCTATTTTGAAATAATATTTTTATTATTAATAAATGTTATATTTATTTTATAATATTTAAAAACAATACTTTTTGTTAATCTTTCTTCCAACATTCGGTCAGTTTTGGAGTTCAAAAGAAAATTTTAAAATAAATTATTTTAACTTTTTTGTGCGCTATCATTTGTAAGATAAAAGTCTTTTATTTATGCTAAACAAGCTTTAAGTAAGAAAGATAGAAAAAATATTCTAAATGACATATTCAAAAGTATAATTATCATTTTAAGCCATTAATACATCTTCCTTAGTCCTTGGATAGTGTATCCTATCACTCCCATGAAATACATTTATGCCTTGATAGAATTTTATATCTATTCCGGATTATTTATCTAGACTCCAATTCTCTATCTAAATATAAGAGAGAGACTACAAGAGATTGATAATCCAGGTGTTTACACTACATTGTATTCGTAATAAATATTAATGTTCAAATTAATTTATTTAAGAATTAACTCGTCAAATAAGACTGGTTACTAATAAAATAAGGAATAAAATAACCCATCGAAAGTTATGGAGCTATTAACCCGTCGAATAAGCTTTGTTGATAATAACAAAGATAAACAAACCTATTAAAGGTTAGAAATAGCTAATCTATCGAATAAATCTTATTATTGGCAAAGGATAAAATAACCTGTCAAAAATGTTCACATCAACCTATCAAAGGCTATAAAATAATTAGCCCATTGAATAAGGCTTATTCCTGATAGTAACAAGGGATAAGGTGATTTATCAAACGTTATAAAATTATTAACTCATCTAATAAGTTTCTTAAGAGTAAATGCAAAGACTAAATATGCCTGTTGAAGGTTATGAAAATGATAGCTTATCGAATAAAAAAGAATTCATTAAGAGGCATTTTTAGGTTTCAATAACTGATTTCTTTAAAGATTGTTCTATCGAAATTAATTATTAGATTATGAAGATAACATTAATCTAGAAATTAATTTAAAAGATTAACTGTTTCAAAGGGGCAATACAAAGCTACATGTCACAATAAAAACAGAAAACACGCGTTTAACTGTTCCATTTACAGGTTATTATGTGCAGTTAAAGCGTGATCATGGAAGTTGAGGAATATGCACATAGTGAAAATTGCCCCACGACCTCAGCAGTTAAGGGACGTGTATGAAAATAATTGCTCCACGACCACAGCAGTTAAGGGACGCGTATGAGGACAACTGCTCCATGATCACAGCAGTTGAAGGACGTTTCAAGGCAAATATGACAAGTGGCAATCCTAAGTTCTGAAACAACGAAAGGCGGTTAAAAGATTGCATGCCACGTATTGCAGTTCAGAGACAGTTATCAGAAGTTGCCAATGGTTATTTAAAATTGTATAAATATAATTGATCACAAAGAAAAAAGACACAACACACAAACTGGCAAACCGCCTGTATCTTCTTTTCTCTTTTCGTAGGAGTAGTTCCTAGATAGTAGCCTTTGTAACTGGTTCCTCCACCAAAGTTAATAAAATCTCGATTTTATCTGCTCTGATACCATCTTCTTCTGTGAATTTTTCTGACGAAATCCTGAAATAAGGCATAGAACCCGCACGCAATCACTTAATCATTTCGAATAAGAATAATTTTCTTTTGAAATGGATCGTTTTGTGTTTTTGGTAAACAAATTTTGGCACGTCCGGTGGGGCACCATACTAAGTCAGAAAAAATAAAATGGTGCAAACACGTAAGGATAAAGCAATGCAAGAAGGTACAACCTCTGTAGATGTTACTAATAGTGTTACTAATGAGTTGGACCAATTAAATGGTTCAAACGGGCAATCAAAGAGCCAAGAAGGGTTCTCTATTCGAGAAAGACAAAAAGCATTTGAAGTTTTCAACAATCCAAATTTGGTTGAGATCATCAGTAATCCAAGTTCAGAAGATCAAGATTTGATGATGGCAATGCAGAAAATCGTTAAGAGTTTTGAAACAGTGACACCACCTTTGGGATCGACATCAAATGGCATGGTGAACGCAAACGCACCATAAGTACGAACAAATCTAGAGCAACAAGAGCCATTGATGGCTCCAGATGTTGGAAGTTCGCAGCAACAGGTAAGTTATAATCCTTTGTTTGAGCCCAAAATGCCTCAAGGACAACAGACATATTATAACCATATTTATGAACCAAGAAATCCTCGTGGAATAGGTCCACGGGCTTATAGACCTTTTAATTCGAGCATACCTACATTCGAAAATTATACGATTCCGCAAGTGGTAGATTTGCCTTACCCAAATTCACCAATCGTGGATCCATTCAGGATTGAATAACCTATCCTTCCAATTGAACAACTAATGAATATTAACCCTATGATTGGACAACAGTTTGTCTTTACTAGAGAACAAATTGCAGAGGTTGTGCAAGACTTATATGGTTATGCTATCCGAAAGACTAAAAGGCCTATCTTTCGAAAATCATACCCGTACTGGGTAGACAATTTAGGTTTTCCAAGAAATTATAAGATACCTGAATTCACACTATTTTTGGGAGAAGAGAGCCAATCAACCATTGAACACATTGGTCATTTCACTCTGCAATGTGGAGAAGTTGGTGGAAGTGATTACTTTAAAATGAGGTTATTTTCACATTCATTGACCAAAATAGCGTTTACATAGTTTGTCAATTTACCTGCTAATTCAATTCAAACATGGGAAGAAATTGAAGAACAATTTCATGCTTAATTCTTCAGGACTGAACCGGAGGTAACAATGGCTGATCTAGCCAAAATTAAGCAAAGTTTGATGGAAACAGCCGAACAGTTTATTAGTAAGTTTAAAAGACTTAGGAACAGATGTCATATTTACTTACCTGAAACAGAAGTAGTCAAATTAGCCTAGAATGGGCTTGATTTCGAACTACGAAAAAAGTTCGAAAGAATGGAATTTAAGAATTTGTTTGAATTAGCGTCAAGAGCAACTAGATACGAAGGTTTGTTAAAAGAAGAAATGCAAAGGAAGTTCACGGCCTTAGGCACTTATTTTCAAGAGGTCGAAGGAGATGTGAAAATAGATGTTGCACATGTAATTGAAAAAACACCAATTATATGTGATACATTACAACTAATTGAAAAGCCTTTGAATATGCCATCAACACAGCCCAACAGGAAGAACCAACCATCACTTCTGCGACAGTATTCATTTCATCTATCGAAAGCAGATGAATTGTTCGACGAAATGATGAAGCATAGATTCATAACCCTGTCGAATGGCCACACAATCCCCCCTAACAAAGAAAGGAGGGGTAAAAAATATTACAAATGGCATAACTCTTTTAGGCATTCTATTAATAATTGCATAACTTTTCGAAATATCGTATAGAATTTAATTCAGAAGGGAAATGCTGCAGTATGCAAAAGGAAAGGAGGTGATGGAAGTGGATAGTGATCCATTCCCTGATATGTTGAACATCAACATGATTACTGCCGATTTAGGAAAGGCTGTTAGAAAATTACCTAGTGTGATTGTGCAAGATAAAGTAATGCAACAAGAAAAACTAACCAGGTCTGATAAAGGAAAAGCAAAAATGCCAGAACATACTGAACAAAAATATATATGTATAAGATGTCGAAAGTCAGTGTAGGAAGCTAAAACCAAAATTGCAGAAAAAGAAATGAAAACTTGCTTTTCAGAGGCAATTCTTCGTTTCAACACAATGGGATGAGGAGATTTGCAGATTTACAATGGAGCTAAGTTAATATATGAAGGACCAAATCCTGGAATTTTTGGTCCAGAGGTGGAATATGGATCACATGATGGGCCATTCCTCTGGAAAGGGAACCCAGTCATCCCTTGTTTGGCTAGTACTCAAGAAATGAAACATCAAGTGAGAAGATCAGTTTCAAGGCCCCATGGGAAACCAACACCTTGACAAAGTTTTCAAAATAATCGACAGTTCGATGAGCCAAGGAGGATGATCAGACCCCCAATTCTGCCTAATGAACGATGGGAAAGAGTGAGACACCCAAAATTCCCTTCTGTAGAAGAATGGTATACTCCAGCGACCACAACTTAGAAAAGAAGGTTGCAAAGAAAATTTGCCGCTAGAGCTTTACCAGATGTACATTCAGACTATCCAAGAAGTCCACCTTCTCGTGCTCGACCAACTCCAAACATGGTTTGGACTAGAGAATGAATCAAGTCTGTGAATCATAAACAGCCTGATCAAAAGGCTGGGGGCAACGAAAAGAAGCATTGGCGAGAAAGCTTGAAGAAGTAAAAGAGTTGTTGTTATCTGATGAAGACGAACCAAAATCAACAAAGACATCAGATATGGATGAGGACAAGAAACCAAAGAAGAAACATAGTCAGAATTCAACAATTCAAGTGATTTTGGAGAAAGATTGGAAGCAGCAATTCAGTTTGGATCGGTCCCATCCAACATCGATTGTATTATAATTTTAATTTTGCCAAAAACGTTTCAGGAAAAACCAAATCAACCTGCTAGCCTCGACGGGGATGTTGAGGATAGCTCAGAATCTGTTGTTGTAATAGACGAAGCAAAGAAAGAAATGTCTTTGTCTCGAACTATAGGCATTGAGAAGGATTGGTCAGAAAAACCTCAAGTGATCGTACAAGCACCAGAGAAAGCTTTGATAAGACATCTAAAGCCACTGTATTTTACTGCTGTTGTTAACAGAAAGAATATTAACAGAGTTTTGATTGATAATGGGGCTGTAGTTAATATTCTACCGTCGAGAATGTTGAAAGTATTGGACAAGAAGGAAAATGATCTACTGTCAACAGAAGTTACAGTGAGTAACTTCGCTGGATGAGCTTCATCAACGCGAGGTGTTATAGCATTATACTTGTCAATTGGGGGAAGAAAGATGACTGCTAC
The DNA here is from genome assembly GCA_034768845.1 of Heliamphora exappendiculata. Classification (NCBI taxonomy): domain Eukaryota; kingdom Viridiplantae; phylum Streptophyta; class Magnoliopsida; order Ericales; family Sarraceniaceae; genus Heliamphora; species Heliamphora exappendiculata. Next base: position 6,195,092 of record JAOTRH010000006.1, on the reverse strand, counting down.
TTTCGTTGTGGTAGATTCGTCTTCGAATTATAATATACTTTTGGGTCAAAATTGGATACATTCCAATGGATGTGTCCCATCATCCCTACACCAACCGCTCATCTTTTTAAGAGATGATGAAGATGGCAAGGATATGGAAATTTGTTGGGCTGATAAAAATTCATTTTCAACTGAAGCCAACAATGTTGAAGCACCGTTGTACAACCCTAAGGAAGGTTCATCATTCGAAATGGTTGATAGCCATAACATGTCCGGAGAACAAGTTTTACATGCGATGAAGGAAGGATTCAAATAAGCCAGTTAAGATTTTCCAAGGCCTAATATAATTAGAAGGCCTGTTGGTAAAGGAGAAACTTATGAGAAAGAATTTGATGAAATGTAAGTACAGATCAGAGGAGGAAGAAACAATTGAGTCTACTTTTCGAAGACTTCACGTGTGTTTTTTCGAAAGAAGATTGCTGGAATGAGATAATTCTAGTTGTAATTGGGCTGAATGTGTGTGAGATGATAGCCCAAACAATTGTAATTGTTTATCTATAGAAGAACTTACAACTGCACCTATAAAGTTAGATGATGTTCATATAGAAGTGCAAGATAAGTTGGAGGAGGTTAATTTAGGATCTTGTGATGATCCTCGACCTGTTTATATAAGTTCTGAGTTAACTGCATAAATGAAAAATAGACTTATTAGTCTTCTTCATGATTATAAAGATTGTTTTACTTGAAAATATGAAGAAATACCATGTTTAGATAGGAATTTAGTAGAACATCGATTACCTATTAAATCTAATTTCTCACCTCATAAACAACCACCGAGAAGAATGAGTAACGAAGTAGTTCTTTTAATAAAAGAAGAAATTGAGAGATTGTTGAAAGCAGGATTTTATAGAACAACCAAATATGTTGAATGGTTGTCTAACATAGTCCCAATGATGAAAAAGAATGGCAAATTAAAGATTTGTATTGACTATCGAAATCTTAATATAGCAAACCCAAAAAATGAATATCCTATGCCAGTAGTTGACTTGTTAATAGATTCAGTAGCTAAAAATAAAATTTTATCCTTCATGGATGGACATGCAGGATATAATTAAATATTCATTGTCTCAAGGGACACTCATAAAACGACATTTAGATGTCCTGGAGCCTTGGGAACCTTCGAATGGATCGTTATGCCATTCGATTTGAAAAACGCCGGAGCTACCTATCAAAGAGCAATGAATGCTATTTTTCATGATTTTATTGAAAAAATCATGAAAGTATATATAGATGCTATTATGATTAAGTCTCATCAACAAGAAATGTATTTAGAACACCTTCGACAGGTATTCGAAAGGATTAGACATCATCAACTAAAAATGAATCCATTGAAATATGCCTTTGGAGTGTCTGCAGGTAATTTTTTAGGATTTTTAACGCATAAAAGGAGAATAGAGATCGATCAAAATAAGGCTAAAGCAATATTAAAAGTAAAATCTCCCTCAAGTAAGAAAGAGTTGCAAAGATTTTTAGGACAAATTAATTTCCTTCGAAGGTTCATATCGAATAGAGCAGGAAAAACTTTGGCATTTTTCCTTTTGATTAAATTAAAAGAAGGAATTGAGTTCAGATGGGAGTAGGAACACCAGATGGCCTTCGATAGTTTGAAAGATTATTTAACCAAACCACTTGTATTGATGCCACCAACTCCAGGTCAGCCCCTTAAATTATATATATCTGCTAATGAGAAGTCAATAGGAAGTTTATTAGCTCAAGATAATAAACAAGGGCATGAACAAGCGGTTTTTTATTTGAGTAGAAAATTGTATGATACTGAAACCAGATATACTTCAGTTGAAAAATTATGCCTCGCTCTATATTTCTCTTTGCTCTATATTTCTCTGCAACAAAATTAAGGCGTTATTTTTTACCATCGACAGTATATGTTATTGCCCAGACAGATGTTATAAAATACATGTTGTCCAAGCCTATGTTAAGAAGCAAACAAGGAAAATGGATAATTGCCTTAATAGAATATAATTTTATATATGTTCCTCAAAAGGCAATGAAGGGGAAAGTATTAGCTAATTTCTTAGCAGATCATCCAACTATAATGTTGGAAAAAGACTTGTTTGAGATTAATTGTCTAGAAGTTTTCTGAAAATTAATGTTCGACGGATCAAGAACAGAACAAAGTGTAAGAGCAGGTATTGTTCTTGTTTCACCAACAAGCAAGATGTATCAGTTTGCCTTTCAACTAGATAGCGAATAAGTCCTTTCGAATAATCAAGCTGAGTATGAAACATTACTCATAGGACTAGAAATAGTCTTAGAATTCCAAATAACTCATTTGAAAGTTATTGGAGATTCGCAATTAGTTATTCGACAAGTGATAGAAAGTTATCAATGTCACAACAACATCTTAAGCAAATACTTAAAAAAGGTAAAAAACTTAATAATGAACTTTATTGAAGTTCAGTTTGAACATGTTCTAAGATTGAAAAATAATAATGCAACGAAATGGCACAATTAGCCTATGAAATCAAAATTCCAAAAGGGCAAAGTGAGAAATTAATAAGGATACAAAAAAGGGAATTGTTATCTTTACAACAAAAAGAAAAACCTTTTGAGGTATTCCAAAATGATGCAACGGGAAATGATTGGAGAACAGAAATCAAGAAATTTCTGCAAAATTCGTCAATCCCCATTGATCGAACTATGAAGTTTTGAACAGTAAATTATATATTAATAGAAGATGATCTATTTCGAAGATCTTCGAATGGGTTATTGCTTTTGTGTATAGATCAACTTGAAGCCATGAAAGTATTGGCTGAGGTGCATGAAGGAATCTGTGGATCCCAACAAGCGGGAGAAAAAATGAGATGGTTGATCAACATGTACGGATATTATTGATCAACATGTACGGATATTATTGATCAACATGTACGGATATTATTGGTCATCGATAAGAAAAGATTGCATGTCCTATGCAAAGGGATGCCAGGAATGTCAAAAGCATGGACCTATCAAAAGAGTTCCAGCTTTACCATTACATTCGATCATAAAACCTTGGCCATTTCGAAGATGGGCAATGGATTTGATAGGTCAGATTCGTCCACCATCTTCACAACAACATGATTTTATTTTAGTAGCTACAGCCTATTTCACAAAATGGGCCGAGGCAATTCCTATGAAAAATATAACTCAAAGAAGCATAATACAGTTCATAAAAGAACACATAGTCCATCGATTTGGGCTTCCACAATCAATTACTGTGGATCAAGAAACTGTGTTTAATGGCAGTGAAATAAGGGAATTTAACCAAGAATATGGAATCAAAATTACTAATTTCACACCTTATTATGCTCAAGTGAATGGGCAAGCAGAAGCTACCAATAAAATAATTAAAATGACCTTAGCGAAGGTTATTGAAGATAATCTCAGGAAATGATATGAATTGCTTTCGGAAGTTTTATGGGCTTATCGAACATCAAAAAGGGATAGCACACAAACTACCCCATTTGAGCTAGTGTATGGTCATGCGGCTGTATTATCTATAGAGGTAACTATACAGTCACGTAGGGTAGCCCTCCATAATCAGTTACCTAATGATCAATACTACGAAGCTATGTCAATAGAGTTAAATGATCTCGAAGAAGCTAGATTGCAAGCTCTTACTAATAGTCAAAGTCCAAAAGAAGAATATCGAAAAGGTTTTCAATAAAAAAGTAAGAAACAAAAGCTTTGCAGAATGTGACTTAGTTTGAAAAATTGTATTACCATTAGGATTAAAAGATCCTGAGTATGGTAAATGGTCACCTAACTGGGAAGACTCCTTTCGAATATCAAAAGGAGTATATCATTTAGAATCTCTTAACGGTAAATTACATAAAAGAACAATCAATGGGAGATTCTTAAAGAAATATTACCCAATTATGTGGGAAACAATGAAAAAACACTAAAGTTTCCATAAGACATAGTTCCAAAAAGATTTTTATATCAATCATACAAATGAGGCTTTAAAAAGTTCCCATTCTACGGTTAAAGTTTTGAATTTGAATTTCGATTGACCTATGTTTTCTAAAGCAGCTTGAACTCTATTGGAACTATTTTCTCCGTGTCGAAGAAGGCCTTCTGTCTCTTGAATTAATGATTCTTTCTCTAACTTCACAGCATGCCTTGCAAGACGGACTTGTTTAAGTCTTTCTTCCAATTGATGTTCTTCTTCTTGAAGTTGATGGTCTCTCTGTTTGAGCTAAAGGGCCTTTCCATGGTTAGTAGAAACTGAGGCTGACATAGCTTTCATGGATTCGATGTAGGCCTGTTGTGTTTGAATAGTTTCTTGGTAGTATTGGGCAAGAGCTAATTTTTCAAAAAGCTCAGCAGCCATCACAGATAATTTGACTTGTTGTTCAGGGTTGAAGACAGCTTTAGAAGCAACTGATAGTTTTCCCATGCAAGAAATTAACTCCGGAGATTTCGAAGAAATCAATTCTTCGAAAGAAAAAGCAAGGAGGGTATTGAAGTGTTGCAGTGCTTGTTCAATTAATGAATCGATTGGAGGTTTTGGAGGAACATCAGATACACTGGCCATAGAGTTAGTAAAGGTGTCCATGCGGCTGAGGAGATCCCCAAGGCTATCACCTGAATAAGTATCATCTGTTGGAAGGTTAGATGTGTCAACCTATATTCCACACATAAGAAAAAGTTCATTAGTCAATAAAAAAGATTTTAACCTTTCAGGTAATGACATACTATTGACCAAAGGGGAAGTAGGTGCCTGAGGAAGATCATTCAATCCACCAAATGCTCCTTCAATGGTCACTGAAGTCCCATCCATTGGTTTAGTGGTATGAACTTCAAGAGAGTCTTCACTGGCTGGCATAGAAGATTCAAATGGCTCATCTTCTTGCACCTTTGAAGGAGACCCAATGTTTTCTTCGAAAGGGGCCTCAACTTCGACAGGTGAAGACGCAGTAGTTGGTTCAATGTTCCCCGCATCAATAATAAAGGCAAGGACATAAATGGGATCTCTTGACTGAAATAAAAATAACTCCAGTCAGAAGACATTAGTATAAGCAAATTAAAAGATAATAGTCAAATAGTTTCTTACCTTTGGGTAAATGACTTTTATCTTCTTGCCTCCACGCTTACATACAGAAGCTGAAGCTCTATAAGAGAGGTTCTTCTCATCGAATTCGGTTTCTCGTTCAGTTTCTTTTCTCTTTTTCTCAACCTCTTCTTCTTTTCTTCTTTTCTGCTCTTCTATTTTCATCCTTAATTTTTCTTCTCTTTTCAACTTTCGAAGTTTATCTTTTCTTCTAATCGCTTTTCCACCATTTCTTGTCTTTCTTTTTCTGTTTTCATTTCTTCTTCCATTTTCTTCGACTTTAGTTCCTCTTCTCTTTTTTTCTTCTCCTCTTCTTTCTTTCTCTTTCGTTCTTTTTCTTCTTTCGTTTTCATAATGATTTCTTTCTCTTTATCTTTTTCTTCGTGTGCCTTCTTCTGCTCCTCCAAGCACTTCTTTCGAATCTCATCAACTTTCTTCTTTCTGTTCTCTTCTTCTCTTATTTTCTCTTTTCTTCAAAACAGCGTGAGCATTAAAAGCATCTTTGATAAGCCCATATGTAGGGGCTTTAGGGTCACCTTTCTTCTTCTTTGTATAAACAAAGATCCCTTTACCTTTGTCCTTTGAAAATGCCTGAGAAGTCTTCAATCTGCCAACCAAGGTCTGATCATCAGAGGAAGTGTCTAAATCTGAACCTGGGCCAGGTTGTACTTGTACAGAAACACAAGGAGTTAGCACAGCAGCAGTGGAAATTTCAGTATCAAAAGCTGCAAGAAAATTAATGAATAGAAATAAAAAGAGAAAGAACATAAGTTAAAAGAAAAAAGTTGTCATTCCCTTGTAAAGAGGCATCAAGCAAACCTTATCGATTCTGATATGACAATTGAGCTTGATAAGAATCTTTCGAAGACACGAAAATAGTAGGGAAGATGATGGACCACCAGGAATCAAAAGCTGATGTAGTTTGACTCGAGGCTTGAAAGTTAAAAAATTTGAAAGACATGAGCCTTTGGAGGTAGTTGTTCTGAATAGAGGTTGCCACCTCTATGCTCCTTATTGAGGCTCTACTCTCCACTACCTCATAAAATGCAGAATGCATAAAAGGCAACGAGACTCCTTGAATAAGCCCAAACTGCTTTGCACACTGACTGGTGGAGTAATTTTCGAAACTGCAGTTAAAAAACCTACTAACAGATATGGGACCCCTAGTCAAAATGTATCGAGGGATCAATACACTAGCCCAAAATCTTTCTCGACGGATGATATCTGATTCAGATAACGGAGAAGATGGATCATCTTGAAGGAAGGTTAAACGAGAAGAAGAAAACTGAAGTTGGTGAAATGGCTGGAATTCTTCAAAACTTTTAATGGGAAGTGAAGAGAAGAAAATTGAAAAATAGTAATCGAAAGAATATTTGGTATCATCAGAATACCGAGATAAAAAATACTCAGCATAACTGAGGCAAGGATCTCCAAGAATTATGCTATATCTAAGATCGAATTGAGAAAAATAAGCATGCAACCATGCCTGAAAAAGCCAAAAAGGACATCCGCAACTGTCAGAGATCCTTTTTTCGACAAAGGTGAACAAACCTTTGTACAAAGTGCTTAATACAAAAGGGGCTAGGGCAAGCTTTTTGCGCTGTGCTAAGCAAATAGCAATAGGTAGATATTCTCTGGTTACCTTAATACCAGGAATAGTAAAAAAAAAACGGCAGAGCCAAAAAAGATTAAAAAAAAAAGAAGACAGTTTCCTTAAAAGAAGGGGCAACAGCAGAGGACACATAATACATCTTCAATACTTCAAAATACCCCATCCCAGAAGCTTTTAGAAATTCCTCTATAGTAGGGTCAGGGTTTAACAGTGCACTTACTTCTAATCCCATCTATGGGAGGCCAGTAAGATGGACAAAATCCAAAATTGTGGGAAAAAGAAATCCAAAAGGCAGCAGCATTGCGTTACAGGACGTAGACTAAAAATAGGCAGCTGCACTAATCACCAATTTGTTCATATCTAGGGCGTATGTAGAGGGCATGATAGTTTCCCTAATGCCTAGAAAGTCCCAGTATTTCCTAATGTAGGTTTTCATGCGAGAAACCTAGCTGCGCCAATCAGTCCTAGAATTAATTCATGTGCGAATGGGTGATGGTCCTTCTCATTTCGTCCAATTCAAGTAAGGGCGATGAAGAAGGAAAAGTTCATTCGGAGCCAAAGGATAGCTCAAAGAAAATGATTCGTGCATATGAGGTTCAAAAATATGGCCCAATATGTACGAGGAGCTTGAGTTAGGGCTTGGAATCAGAATGCCATGATTTCCTTATTCGTTTATGAAATCTTATAGTTCTTTAGGAACTCTTCTAGTAACCGAAACCTCAGATGAAGGTTTAGGAATTTTCTTCGGAGCCATGGTTATGGAAGTTCAGAGGTTTTGGAAGTTTAGAAGGTTCGAGTTTAGACGAATAAGATGCAAAATGACGTTAAGGATTCTATATGCGCAGATATTCAAAAGACATCCCTCTTTAAGCTTCTGCTTTAAATGCCACCGTTTTGTTAATTAAGAGAATGGTGAGACATTACTCATTTATTGGGTTTAAAAAGAAAAGGTTCAACCCAATTAATGAGAGGGACATTTGTTTACACTACATTTTATTCGTAATAAATATCTAAAGTTAAATTAGCTTATTTAAGAACTAACTCGTCGAATAAGACTGGTTGCTAATAAAACAAGGGATAAGATAACCCATCGAAGGTTATGGAGCTATTAATCCGTCGAATATGCTTTGTTGATAATAACAAAGATAAACTAACCTATCAAATGTTAGAAATAGCTAGCCTATCGAATAAATCTTATTATTGGCAAAGCATAAAATAATCTGTCAAAATGTTTACACTAGCCTATCAAATGCTATAAAATAATTAGCCCATTGAATAAGACTTATTGTTGATAGTAAAAAGGGATAAGTTAATTTATCAAACGTTATAAAATTATTATCCCATCTAATAAGTTCCTTAATAGTAATGCAAAGACTAAATATGTCTGTTGAAGGCTATGAAAATGATAGCCCATCGAATAAAAATGAATTTATTAAGAGGTCTTTTTAGGTTTTAATAACTGATTTCTTTTAAGATTGTTTCATCGAAATTAACTCTTGAATTATGAAAATAACGTTAATCTAGGAATTAATTTAAAAGATTAACTACTTCAAAGGGACAATACAAAACTGCATGTCACAATAAAAACAGAAAACATACGTTTAACTGTCTCATTTACAAGTTATTCTGTGCAGTTGAAGGATGATCATGGAAGTTGAGGAATATGCACATAATAAAAATTGTCCCACGATCTCAGCAGTTAAGGAACGTGTATGAGAATAACTGTTCCACGACCACAGTAGTTAAGAGATGCGTAGAAGATAACTGCTCCACAATCACAACAGTTGAAAAATATTTCAAGACAAATATGACAAGTGGCAATTCTAAATTCTGAAACAACGAGAGGCAATTAAAAGATTACATGCCACGTATTGCAGTTTAGAGCCAGTTATTAAAAGTTGCCAACAATTATTTAAAATTGTATAAATATAATTAATCACAAGAAAAAAAAACACAACATACAAATTGACAAATCGCATGTATCTTTTTTTCTCTTTTCGTAAAAGTAATTCTTAGATAATAGCCTTTGTAACTAGTTCCTTTATCAAAATTAATAAAATTTTAATTTTATTTGCTTTTATTAAATCTTCTTTTGTGGTTTTTTTTGACAAAATTTTAAAACAAGGCATAAAATCAGCGTGCAATCGCTGGATAATTTTTTTTTAAAAAAAAAAAATTCGAATGACATCATTTTGTGTTTCTGGTAAACACCAGGATAATCCAATCCTATAAATCCTTCGAAACAAACATGGCCTAAAACTCATCTTCCCTCACTTCAAACCGTAACTCAAATGTTTTCCGATTATTCCCGTTTAAGCTTGGAGATCTGTTACATATTCCAATTTGACCGCAGAACGAAAGAAAATTCCATTTTTTCATCACCACCAAACCAACAGAAATCTTCCATTCAACTACAATTTAGATTAATCGATCAGTTTCATTTCATCTGTATAACAACAAAACACTTTCAAATTCCATCTACGTTCACTTCAAATCGAAACTCCACTGTTTTCCGATTATTCACGTCTTTTACCTCTCTCCACTACGTTCTTACAGAATCAAGAGCTGGTGAATTTGGTAACCGCCTTAGTACCTTCGGAGACGGCGTGCTTGGCCAACTCGCCGGGCAAGACGAGGCGCGCCGCCGTCTGGATCTCCCTCGACGTGATCGTCGGTTTCTTGTTGTACCTCGCCAGCCGCGACGCCTCCTGAGCGAGCTTCTCGAAAATGTCGTTGATGAAGCTGTTCATGATCCCCATCGCCTTGCTCGAGATCCCTATATCCGGATGAACCTGCTTCAACACCTTGAAAATATAAAGCTTATATGTCTCGGTGCCTTTCTTCGCCTTCTTTTTCTTCCTCTCCGTCGAGCCTTCTTTCGCGAGCTTCTTATCAGCCTATGCCGGTGCTTTCTCCGCCGCCGATGGCTTCTTCTCCGCCGGTTTCTTCTCTGCCTTCGGCGCCATTGGGGAAACAAGAGCGGCCAGGGGGATGGTGGGGAGGGGTTCCGAAGAAACGCGAGAACGAAGACGAGAAAGTTTGCTTATAAAGGGAGAGTGGTGGATTCTGATTGGAGGATTCGTGTTTCCACGGATTGCTGTCTTGGCATTCATATAAGCCGTTGGATCTCGAATTGATTGACAGCTTTGATCCTGAGAAATAAATTCGTTGGCCTTTAAAATAAATTCTAAATAATTTCATAAGTTACTAAGACATAAAAATATTTTTTAAAAAAACTTATCAAATTCTAAAATAATTTTACAAGTCACAAATAATTTAATTTTTTTTTTAAAAGTATCAAATTTTAAAATAAATTTAAGCAGTCTTACAAATTTAAAACTTCTAGTGTTATTATAACTTCGTTTATTTTATTAGTTAACGTTTAGATAAAACTAATTTCAACAATTTAAATTACTAATATACCAATTTTATTCTTATTAAAAAAAAAATTTTGATGACGAAGGAAAAACTTTAAGACAATACCTTTTAGACTTATCTTAAAGGAAGAATTACTAGATACCTACAATCATCTTGCAAATTACAAATATTGATTAAATCACGACGTTTTAGCGAAAGTTAAACAGAAGACTTTCGAAATTTACGGTTAATTTTAGTGATAACTTTAAATCGCTGGACTACTTTGACGAGTTTATTCTATTTTTTTTTGTATACAATATATAAATATAAAGATTAATCCACTTATGTAATAGTTGAAGAAGGGAAATGTAACTGACTAAACCATAAGTATTTTCATGTATTAGTTATAGACTTTGAAAGTCAATATATTTTGCCTTAAACTTGTAACAATTGTATCTATTTTGATAACCCTTTTTAAATTGAATCTTAACAAAAAAAAAGAAGTTTTTGCATCTTTTTTATTTAAATTTTTTACATTACGAGCTTTTAATGTTAGTTTTTAACTATTTACTGAAATTAAAAAAATAGAAGTCATAAAAAACTAGTGAAAAATTAGTTAGTAAATCGAGTTAGTACAAATATTACAGCCACAAACGAGACCTCAATGTAAAAAGGCCAAAATTCAAACAAAAACTAGTAAAATTAATCAAAATGATAGTAAATCAAGCCAATAAAAGTATTACAACTAAATGAAGTTTAAATGCAAAAAGATGATAAATCAAATATAAAACAAATAGTAACAAAATTAATCAAAATGAAAATAAGTGAAACCAAGAAAAGTATTACAATCAAACAAGACATGAATTTGAAGGTGAAATAAAAATCACTATGATGAGCCAAAGGGACAAATTGAGAATAAATTTGAAAGTCAATGTAAAAATAATATTTATTCAAAATTTTAAGACTGGCCAAATATAAAAGTCGCAAGAAAGTCGTGAAAAAAAATAATCTACATGAAAATTGAACTAAAAGAAAAAAAAGGTTAAAAAATCAATTTTTTAACAAAAGAAATTGTTTACTAGTTTTCAATGGTGCATAATTATACACTTTTTACAAGATCTATTTCATAAAAAACACAAAATTTCAAAGAAAAACTATTACTGTGAGTCCATAGTTTTCTTTAATAACTGAACACATGCAATAAAATAAAATGGTAACACTTTTTTATTTTCTTTCCCTTTACCATCAACTGAATAAAAATACAACCTTCGTACTTCAACTGCAACTTGGACTTATCTTTTATCTTATAGTTTTGTTACATACGCACCCATAAGAACTAGATCCGAATACAATTCTCTTACGCAGAATGAGTCTTACACAATGTAAAAGCCGCTCAGTATTTTTCTTTACCTTACCGCACTCTAGGCTATTTGTGCAGTCAAAATGTAGGGACTAGTTAAAAAGTGATCTTAAGTGAAATGGTAAAAAAATTTAAGTATTCATATCTTTGTTTGGATTTTATAAAAAAATAGCATTCATTTATCTTTTCTCTGGAACCTCATCAACCATGAAGAAAGCAACAAGAGATCTGGGACGATCTAAGATATGCAACTCAACATTTTTTTTTATAACCAAAAATCCAAACGTAGGCAGGGCTCTTTGGACACGTCTCAATCGGGTAAACTTAGAGTTAGAGTTCAAGCAGTTCTCCCAAACACTTGAAACTAGACAAACCAAAGATGAGCAATACATCTTGTTACCGTCAAGAGTTGAATTCTTGACCTTTTTTGTGAGAAAAGGGGTAGAGAGGCACCAGTGTGCTATGCTACGCCTTAGGCTCTGTTCAATTGTCAACAAAATTATACAAGAAAATAATTTACAAAAAAATGTGAAGTAAAAGATAGAAACAATATATAAAAAAATTAATTTCCGTTACCTATCTAATTGCAAAAAAAAAAATTAAACTTTCCTGTGAAGCACAATCCTGAATTTCTTACATGATCTATTTTATGGAAAAAAGTTTTTTTTGCAGAATTGTTATCGTGTGTCCCACATTTTCCGACGACAACTGAACAAGTTCGCAAGGAAATAAAAAAAAAAGTTAATTTTTTCTTTTCCTGTCCCATTGACTAAACAAAGTCTGAGGGGTAACAAAACATTTTACAGACAATTAGAATAATGCAAGTAGTATTTATGTGCCAAGAACCAAACCCATAAGCACAACTACCAACATTTTAAAGACAAGTAGAACAACAAGATGGTGCAGACACTAGCTCTGTTGGTTATTAAAGAGAAAAAAAATACCACCAAAAACTTCAATCTTAACAAAAGGCCTGTGTTTTCCTTTAAGTCTATACCATTCAGCTTATGGGAAAATAATAAACAACAATGGGATGCCAACTGAGTACTTCACAGTGCTGAAAGATGCTCAAGAAATATAGCACTAAATTCAATCTCAAAAGTTATGAATTGAACCAGAATTGCTGTGCCGCCTTCCTCGGTCTCCATGGCTTCTTTGCTAAATCACATCAAACATCAACTAAAACCTGGGAATTAAAAGAGAGGAGCGCAAAACCAGAAAAAATGTATGGTTAAGAAAATGTATGTTTGCGACAGATGTAATTGGAAGAGAAAAAGAAAAAAGAAAAAAGGCCAACATACGATCATAACTTGGGCTGAAAACTACAAATACGAATGATTATGCAGCGACAAATGGAACAATTCTAGTGAAGTGCACCCCATTCACCCCCTGTTGGATTCTGGGGCAATACCATGCCCCACAACTACATAGAAATATGCCAGAGTAGATTAGAAAAGGCGGTATAAAGTTGCCATTGCTTCTTCTTACTTTGTTCTTTGTTGGGGTGCCCTCTAAAGGACTAAACTTGCACTTGCACATGATTTTCATATGGAGCCGCGCTCCAGTAAAACAAAAAAACAAAGAACAAATAACAAAAAACCAATTAGAATTTACCCTTTACTATGATCGCTTGGGGTTTTGTTCATTTAAATCAAAAGACACTTCTACTTCAAGAGGTAAAAGTGCATACCCATCCAACCAGAAAACAAGTAATTCCCTAAGGATGCTTTGAAAATATGCAAGGCTCGACTGTTGGGTATTGCGTGCAAAAAAATCAGCTGAATATTCACCAGAGTCTTGCATTTTTACTGACTCAGTTCAGGGACCAATATATATTAACATTTTTTTTAAAATCTTTGTCAAGGCCATGTTTCTTAAAGGTTAACAAAGGAGAAACCTCTTAAATAGTGCCAATTGCCAAACCAAGTAAATACTGAATGCTCAGAAAAATATAACCAATGCATCGAAATATCCATGAATACTTGATTAGTATCACAACTTTTTGTAATCCATACTTCTCCAGTGCAGATAGTCTTATATCTAGTTTCATGATGACGAAGAATCTGATTATGTATGAACATCACCCATCAATCTCCTAAGTTCCCCCAGATAATCCACTTGCTCTTATTATAGGGCAGAGAATGGTTTTCCAAGTGCGCACAAGTTTTTCAGCAGCCAATTCTAAGAAGTGAACAACCATAACTTAAGGTCCACAATCTTCCTAAATAAGCCTTGCCAGCACATAAAAGCTTTCTAATTTGGAACTTAAACCAGTTTACATATGTCTTCAAACAATAAGACCAGTGAAGTTTCTTTTTGATGATTAAAAGCTCAACTAGGAAAGAAATGAGCAAAGAAACCACATTGCTTCACGTGTTTAATACAAGATCCTGTTTTTAAGCACTTTGAAATGTTATCAAGAGAATCTCCCACAGGATTGGAGCTCACTTTGACCACCAATTTTTTGAGTCCGAAACAGCTGTATAGGGTGTTCGTCATTTGGTTAGCATGCTAATAATCTAATTGTGAAATCCCTAGGCATACTCTCACTATAAAGATAAAACATTCTGCAAAGACTACCATACCAGTTACAGTAACCAAGGAAAAATCCAATAGAACATGGTACAAAATCAAATAGCCTATACGAGAGTCAAGACAATCCATAAGGAACTTTCATGCATCCACAAAGTTAATTAAGCAATAAAAAATACCCCAATGATCAATCCTTTAGCATTTCACACGCCCTATACAATTTAAATAAGCAAGGTAGTCACACAATTCATTGATTGGAACAGTCACCAATCTTTTGCAAACAAATTGTCTCAAGGTAAAACGAGTATGCAAATTATGTCAAATCCCAGTTCTTATTATAGCACATCAAGATGCATTCAAAAACCTATAGATGGAAATGTTCACACAACTCGAGTTTGATCCCTAATCTGAGCCACTATTTCCTCACTCATTCATTGTCAACAATTAATATTTTGATTAAAAAATATCCCTAGGACTAATTGAAAATTCCAATTTGATCCCTAAGAACCAAGGAAGCATTCCACCTTTAAGATCATAACCTAACAAACAATACAATCCTGTGAACCAGCATTTCTATTATAATAAGCTCTATTCTTCTTCACACTTTCTGGTAGTATCATCAACGAAAGTAACAATATACCATGAGCTACCAAAAGAAGGTACTTGAGATGGTCCCTATATATCGGTATGAATAAGCTCCAACCGTTCTAATTTTGGAGTCCTAGCTTCCTTTGTAAAGCTGATTTTTCTCTATTTCCCAAAGAGATAGTCTTTCACAGAAATTCAAATCAATCGACTCAATCCCCGATTCTGAGCCATTACTTTCATACCCATCTCACTCTTGTGACCAAGTCTCCTATGCCACATACCAGCATCAACCCTAGATGCTGGTACTGATATCCCACTGTAAGAACCCGTTGATTTGTGTCGTCCTTATGTTTTCACAGAACTTTGCAATATTTCTTGATGTGACCTACTTACCACAGTTCCAACAGTCACCAGATTTCTGCACACCATCTCTCGATTGTGATCTTCCCCGTGACTTGCATTTATAGTTCCTCCGACCATTTTGATTACCTCTTTCGTTCTTTTCACCTCTCCTTTCGGCGTTCAAAGTCGATTATGATGTAGACACTTCACGCGTTGTTTTTTTACGTGACTCTTTTCCCAAAATAAATTCAGCGACAATGCGACATCCTCCAGCTTCAATTTTGCTGATCCCAAAAAATTGCTAAGCACCACAACTAAACCATTTTAGTTTTCAAATAAACTATATAGGAGGAGCAAAGCCCTTATTTCACCATGAAAATTAATACCCACCGATTCCATCCGATTGGTGATGATATTAAATTCATAGAGATGCTCGACAACAATAGCTCCATCCACCATCTTTAGATTGAACAACTTCTTCATCAAATATACTTATATACCATATTTGAGGCCGAGGGCATTTCATACATCTTCTCGAGTGCCATGAACAAATTTGTCGTCGTCTTCTCCTTTGCGGTGTTGGACGCCAACGATGGTGCGAGGCTTGATCACAAGGTTCCTAGGATTTACAATATGTACCTCCTATTCATTATTTGGCATCTTCTTCGGCTTCTCCCCAAGTAAGGAAAGAAATAAATCCTTTTGATACCAAACATATTCGATTTGCATTCTCTAGATGGCGAAGTTAAAGCCATTGAACTTTTCAATCTTGATCTTTTTGTCTTCCACCATTGAACGATCTTTGATCTCAGCAACCAACGCTCTAATACCAATTGTTGAGGGATTTGGAACCAAATTCAATGCCACACAGAACCAAGATCACACGAACAATAACAAAGAAGAATAAAAGCAAGAACACAAGCAAGAATCACAACACAAGGATTTTATGTGGTTCAAAACATCGTGCCTACATCCAAAGGGCTCACAGTTTTCACTAATTCTTTAGGAAGAATACAAGTGCAATAAGTAAAATCAAAATTGTGTGAAAGAACTCTAAAAAGCCACACAATGACTGCAACCCTAATGCCTATGATAAGTTTGTTCCACAACAAGTCGATTGATCTGTCCACCGATCCGAATCAATCTATCCATTGATTTGTCTTGCATAACTTGCAATACTTTGATAGACCATCAAATCAATCGATCTATCACAAGACAAATGATCTGTCTGACTGCATAGGGGATTTTATTCATTTTGTCAACACCGAATTCACAGAACGAACTTTGAAATACATATTCACCTCTCGTCTTGCCTTGCGAATTCCACCGGCAACTTGGATCTAACCATCGATAACTAGATCTCTGGTGACCTTTGCCCTCCAGATAAGTACTGTCTTCTTATTCTCCCCTCTTTCTTCTTTCCTTCTTCCCTCCTCTTTCTTCAATTGACTACTAACCTTCAACCGACCATGTTTGCAACTTCTTCTCTCCCTTGTTCTCCCCCCTTTCTTCATTTATGATTTTGCTTGTTTCAACGCCAATATGCTGGTAAACCAGCATCGTTTTTTTTTAAATCTCAAACCTCTTTTTTAGGTTTTCTTTTTTCTTTTACCTTTTCTCTTACCTTTGAGGGTTTTTTTTTTATAAAGAAAATCCAAGCATCTCTTTTTTTTTCTTTTTCTTGCTTTACCTTGTTTTGTCTTTAACATGGTTCTGCTGACTGCTCATTCCTCTACATGTTATTTCTTTAATTGTTTTTTACCATGCTATTCTTTTATTTTTTTGCAAATGCAACGCTTAATTTTTTTTCTTGTGCCGGCAGAATGGTTGTTATTATTGATGTATCATTTATTAGAATGATGATGTATTGAATGATTTGAATAATTATTTATTTTCAAGAATGTGATTTTCATATTTTATTCAAATAATGTTGCATGAGAATGATGAGTGAGGTTGCTTGCAATTTTGGATTTTTTTATAGGATGTTGTGAATGTTTTATTTATAAACATGAAATAAATTAATTAATTAAATAAATTGTCGTATTTTCGCCATGTATGTGTCCTAATTTTTTTGAAATTGCTATGTTCGCGTTTGTGTCCGTATTTGTACATGTGCTTCATAGACAAAGAGTCACTCGTGATGGATTTGAGCTTTTCAAATTGCTATTTCACGATTTTTCCCAAGCAATTTGCAAATTCATTACAATTGGCCCCAGGCCTGCAAATTCAAACAAGGATGAGACAGCCCCCAGGCAACTAAGGACACTAAAAGAGCTATTACCATCATCACATTATACACTTCCCTCCTCACGATGCTATCACCAACTTCGTTGACATTACAACAGTTACTAGATTTTCCCAACTATAAACATCATCTCAAGCACCCCCACCAACTGGCAAATTCATTTAAATAAATAATAATTTACCTATAGGCTTTAAAAAAATTGCCCCCACTAAAATTATTAAATATAAATTTTACATATGATTTCAAAATTCGTTTCCAATTTGACCCTTCCCCATATGATTTATATGCCCCCCTCCCACCCCCTCTCTCTTTTGCTCTCTGTGTTCACGCTCTGTGTCCACATAGGGAGCACACGCGCGAGTGAAACTTGCTTGTATTGATAGTTGACCATATGTTGTTTTAGACATCACCGTTGTGTTGAATTCGACCCCATACTTTATTTTCGTTCTAGGTTTTTAGCATTGAATTCTATGGTTATTAAAATAATTGTTTTTATATTTATAATTATTTTTTATCGAAAAATGGCATAGATTTCCTAATCAATGATAGTTATTGTAAAGCTAACTGGAATATTCTTTCAGAAGCATCCGTGTAGCATTTAATTCGGTCATTCATTTGTATTGTGAAAGATCATAAAAATACTTTCATTTATTAGTTTGTATAACAAGTATCATCCCTATTCCTCTATTGGAAATTGGATATTTGAGGTTTGCCCCGCTGGGGGGCAACTCGCTTCATCCTGATCACTGCTCATTGTTAATTTAAACATAACATATATTTTTTTTATTGACCCGCGCCCCACCTACCCTGACACAGTAAACCCAGGTATGGCAGCAAGACAGACTCCAATGCTGCTACCAGCCTACCACAAAGACAGATTCCTATGCATATAATGGTCTGTTCTTATTTTTGTCTGATACCCTTTTTCTATGGCAGTATAAGTATACATCCTTCTCACTCTTTACATTTTAAGCAGTTATAAAAATATTGCTTATCTTGCCAGCTAAAGGTAGTCTCAGTATACCTAAACAGCACTTTCCTATATCAAAAATAAAATAATCTACTATGAAAACACACACAATAAGAAATCAGGACGGATGCAAGATTTTAGTTTAAGAGGGACGAATTATTTTTATAAGTTTTTATAATGGCATATATTAAATTTTTTAAACAAATCTTAGCGGGACGAACCTATATAATTATAAAATATTTTAAACTAGTTCTACTATAATATTGCCATTTTTCAAAATCTGGGGAGGCAGCTGCCCCTCCTTGGTCCATCTATGTAAGAAATGCATATAGAAAATTATCAGTGAATGAAAATCTCAGTTCATACTGAAAGAGTATAAACTATACAAACCTGGGAGACCCAGCGTTCATATTACGATGAAGAATCCGTCCAGTGCCGGATTCACCCGATCCAATCAATTCCCTCAAACCCAAATTACCCACTTTCTCCTCCTCCTCCTCCTCCTCCTCCTCATCACCCTTTTCATCTTCCTCATTGACTACAGAAACCGATTTAGCCTGAATTCTCTCGAAGTAATTCCCATATATATACTCCGGCGTGTACCCATTTTCTTCATCGAACAACATTATATGGCCGTGCCACTCCCAAACTCGGTAATCCGACTCGGTGTCTTTGTGAAATCCGATGCAGATATGGTGATCGCCGATCGTAACGGCCTGGCCCGAATTGGGTTTCAGGGTTTCAATGTCGCCGCTGAGGATCGTTCGGATGATCTCTTTCTCGAGCTTGGATTCCTCTTTTGCGAGTTGGGTTTTTTCGTGGTCGTCTTCGTCGGCGTCGGAGAGGTTGGTGGCGTCGAAGAGGAGATCTTCGAGGCTTTGATTGAGGAAGGGGGTCGAGTGGGGGTTTTGTGGGCGGATTTGGAGTCTTTCCATCAGGGTTTGGAGGAGAAGGTTGTCGAAATTGGGGGTGCTGTTGAATGAACTCATGGTTTTTTGGATTGAATTCGCAGGGTTTTCGTTTCGAGAAATCGATGTGTATAAAGATAGATTCAACTTTCAAGAGAGCGAGAGAGGCAGAAAGAGGGGTTTATGCTCGAACCAGATACGAGGCTTAAATCTTGGGGGATTGATAGCTATGTTTGCTTTAGCTTTTTATGTGGGTTTTTTGTGATTTTTTTTCGTTTTTTATGAATTTTTTTAATTTTTTATGTTAATTTTTTTACTTTTTCCTAAAACAAATCTAAAAGATAGTTATTTTTAAAAAATTAAAAAAAATTTATTAAAAACGAAAAAAATCACATAACTAGCCTTAAAGTGGCTTGTTTTCATCTTATCTGAATTTTTTTTTTTTTAGTTATTATTATTTTTTTTTATATCGAGAGAAATTTACAAAATATCATTATTTGAACTAATATATAAAAATTTCACTTAAAAACAAAAAAACCTATATAAAAAGCCATCCCACATGGTGGTAATTATGTGTTATTGGTAAAAAATAAGTCAATAATCAAATTTTATGTTGTTTATTTTTATTTTTAGTAAATTATATTTATTTTTTAATTAATTTTTTTTACTTTTTCGATTCATCCTACTATTCAAAAAAGTAAAAATAATTTAGTAAAAAAAGAATTCCAAAAAATTAAAATAAACAAAAATTACAAAAATTAGCCTAAACAGGTCCACTCAACATAGCAGATGTCTATTATTATGGGGAGACTTTAAGTGCACAAATTTCTAATTCAATACACTCATGTGTACAAAATTTTATAATTTATGGACTTGTTGGTTATTATGGATAAGATTGGATTAAATATAATAAATTAGTAATACTAAGAATTCTACATATTTTTTTGTATAGCAATAGATTATGGAATGCGATTGTGTATATATAGGAATAAATTTGATTCATACTTGATTAAAGTGTAATAAAGAGTGAGATAAGAGTTGTAAAGTTATTTTTAACCGTTAGATAAAGAAAAATAATAATTTAAAATCTAGTATTACTAATTCTATAAATGAAGAATTAATAATTTTTCATTTATCAAACTATTAATCCAAGTCTCGCAATACAAATGTGGGGATTTATAATACTAAGGAGGCAATAAAAATTTAGTGGACTACATCCCTAATTCAATCTAACCCCCTCTAGTACCTCATAACAAACAAGGCCTATGTAAAAATATCAACACATTTTAATGTGTGCAATAGGTAAAGAATTTTATATATTTAGGGGGGAAGAGTTAGGGATTGCACTGGGGCTGGA
>JAOTRH010000006.1:6124388-6174632 GCA_034768845.1 Heliamphora exappendiculata | reverse complement strand
GCTAATAACTCTTTATTAATCTCTATGAAATAAAGGCAAATTATATTACAAAAATTTGTCAACAATTCAAAGTATTCAATTATAATACTCCAACATAACTGAACCTTCATCTTGCCAAAAATAAATTTGGCCAACTAGTTTGCTAGTTTTTATTAAGTCATAAAAATGTTATTAATAATATATTAATGATTATATTTTAGTGATTATATTTGAGTATCACATAATATATCATCTTATGTGTTATACTTAATAATATGGTATAACGGTTTTACAATTGATGTTGGTACCCGTTCACATGCCAAAAATACCCTCATTGCACCTGAAAATATCTTACACAGAGGTGCTAAAATAATTACGTGTCTCATATAGAAGCATCAATTATGAATATTAGTTAGTTAACAAATAATAATTTGACATCGTATGAAAAAGGTTTTTAAAAAACAAAAAAAAAGTTCAAATAATCTAATTAAACTAAATTTTATATTATTTATTTTTATCATTTAATCAATTTTTTAATTTTTTCGGTTCTACTTGTCAAAATGATTCAAAAAAATTAAGAAAAAAACTAAAAACTAGATAAGAAAAAACTATCAGAAAAAATAAAAACTAAAAACATAAAAGTGTGGACGGCCAAGCGGGCTCTTGAGCTTGGGGGTGCGGCCCAACCCTAAAAGGTGCACAGTACGAGTCGAACCGGACCCACACAACAACATGTTGTAAATTTTGAACCATTTTTACACCCCTAATTTACCATACTGCAAGATCCACTTCTTATGAAAGGTGTAATTAAATTTATCCACGTAGCATTGTTGCACTTTAATTACCTTTAGCCATCTAAAGATCAAAAAAAAAAAAAGCTAGTAATTCGACTTGTCCTTTTTTGAACGAGATGCTACCCATCCCGAAACATTCGATCGAAATATTTGACTGAAATCTCTACGATTACAATTAATTACGATCTTCTTCTCAACTTCTCCGTTCGACCCTGCCCTTCATATCCCGTTAAATCGATGAATCACAAAAAAATTCAAACAATTGTTCCCCTATTTCTCAACGTAAACTCATGCTCTCAACTCATCATCTCATGCTTAGGCTGTCCAGAGTGCAAGTGAACAAGCACCTATCGTTTTTGCACCATCTCAACCACACTCTAGCTCTGAATTGCGCACATGTAGATACCCAACTCAATCTTCAATCGCCAACAACATGGCGTTGCCTGAGTCTACCCAAAACCCATCCAAATTCATCGCTGCCTATTGCCTATTTGTCGAACTATAAAAATTTGTCATAATTGAATCAAATTCACACCCATATCATCCAAACTCACATGCTAGAATTGTATTCTGATCCATTTCACTAGAACAACATTATAAATAAGATCGTATACTAGGCTAAAATCACCTTCCACGACGCACCAGTGAAAACATTTTCAAAAGCGCACCAGTGAAAACATTCTCAGAATTATTGACACTGAAAATATTCTCAGTGTTTTTCATATTGAGAATATTTTCAATATTTTTTACTTCGAATGCAATTAATTTATTATTTTAGTCTTTTTATATATTTTTATGATCGAAACTATTTATTATGTAATATTTATTAAGTAAATTATTTTTATAAAAAATTAAATTAATTAAACATTAATAGTTTTGTAAGTAGATCACATTTGTTAAAATATAAATGAATAGTAATATAATTTTACAAAAAACAATGATAAACAAAAATAATCAAATCATATAGTTAAAAATATTCAATTAACTTAATTTTGTATGTTAGTAATAAAATTAATAAATATTACAAAATAAACGGTTGTATTATAAAAATATATTAAAAAAACACAATATATAAAAAAAAAATTGGCTATAATCAAAGCATAAAAATATTTAAACTAATATTTTGGTCAAAAATTTCAATAGCATGTTTCGTGAGGAATAGTATTTCCGTTTCTGAATAGGAATAGCCTTGTAAGTTCTTTCGAGACTTTGACAGAGAAAAATCAATCGATCAGAAGTTTTTGAATTCAAGCATTTCTAGAGCACAAGGCAGACCGCAGTTCTTGGTGCAGCTTATTGAGAAGTGAATTTGAATTATGAACTGGAAAGAAGCAAGAGAAAAATGAATTTTAGTGCATGAAACTTCCGTTTTTAGTGAATTCAAGAGACTTTTCACCAGTCGTCCTCGTAATCGTAACCATTGATGCCGACCCGTAGAAAAACATTTTCAAACTGATTATTCTTCATGTGTATCAACAATTTCGTGTCCATTCCACATCAGGTGCTTATCCCTGTCAATAAAGATTAAAAAAAAAAAACAGAAATTTCAATAGCAGGAAAACATTGGGTATAGTTGCATACGGTGGTAAAAAGGAGCGTACCAGTTTAGTAGGAAAAATCCCTCTTTGACGGTCACATCATTAGGTTCAACTTCGATCTGAAGAATTTAGTGACAGGTTAAAATACTCGGTTAAATAACATGTAATGACTCAATTGATCTAAATGAAAAAAAAAAAAAAAAAAAAAAACTCAAACAATCACACAACAACACAAAATTTACTTGGTTAGGTTTAAAACTTACATCCACATACGTAGATCCACTAAGAAAGAGAAAAATACAATGTGCTGTCAAATAACTGTAATTCACACATAAAATTTTAGGTCCTCAAAATACCCATGACAAATTGGGCTGGACCATAAGTCCAGCAGCTACATCCTGGGACATTAAAAAGGCGGCACGGGTTGTGAACAGGTTTATAAACAAAAAAAAAAAATTTCAGATTGTGCACAAGACACCAACCCACAACATAACATTAATCGGATAATCTTTGAAAGTCAGGAAGAAAGGTTGTTGTTCTTACAAAGTGTACGCCTAAAAGATCACCACATTTATTACAGTAAACATCTGCTACGGTATGCTCTCCAACCCTTCGTTCCTGTTCTGGGCCAAGCTTGTAGACATTGACACTGCATAGGATGCATATAGGTTACAGAGAAAGATGAAATTGCTTACTGGGATTCAAAACAAAAATTAGCCATTGAGGGGTATCTAGCATATCATTGAAATTCAGAGAAATACTCATAATATAAAATATATAACATATATTCATGAAGTTTTCAGAAACTTATAGAGTTATAGGACATTTAAAATTTTTTGGAGGGGCCACAACCCCCTTGTCTCCTGGGACTATGGGCACCGGCCACCTCTCTTAAGGTCTCCACCAGTGAAGGATTTAAGATTTTCATGGAAAATTGGGATCTGAAGTGCAATCCAAAATTTTGTTTTACAACCATTAACAAAATATGAAGGTGTAAAAATAGCTTATCATAATTATCTATCAAAATCAAAACCATGCGGCCAAAGTGCGTTCGGTCAAGATGGATTCTTACACATTTTCAAAGAGGCCTCCTGCCAGGTTGTGATACTGAAAAACATAATAAATACAACCGTCAGAACACAAAATTCCATAAGAAAGAGTTGTGCAACAAACAAATGCCATAAGAAAACTAACTTAAATGGTATAAAAGGGAGAAGGTATGATTACACTCTTTATTGACAGGAGGTTCATTCCAAGGCAGGAAATCACTAATAAAATCAAGTTAACAATTTAAGTTTTCAAAAGACATAATGACGAACGAGCGAATAAATGAAAGAATGAAAGAAAGGAAGGGAAATATGCTCTGTTCTTTTTTTCTTTGTAATCTAGTGCGAGCTGAAAATGTATTTGTTTATTTGGAGACTTCTCAGCAGTTTAATAGGATTTTAAGCAATTGTATCTTTTCAAAGTCAAAAAGCATAATAATCCATTTAATTTTAACATGTGCTCATACGGGCATGTCCTTGAGAGGATCACATCAATTGTACCACATGCACAGTGATATTGAGTATCAAGAACTTCACATTACATACAAGAAAGAATTGGAAGAAATTAAAAAAAAAAAAAGAATCAATTCAGCAGTAAAGATATGCACTCAAGAGCAACCTTAAGAGTATAGTAATGGTGAGATTTCATAGCTTTAAGCAAAGAAAATTAAGCATTAATCAATGGTTGACTCATGGCAAACGAAAATTGCAGAGAGACAGAGAGAGGGAGAGAGATTGATTTTACGGTCAAATTATAGTGAAAGTCATCCGATAAGGCAATGTGCGTTTGGCATGTACGACAGAGGTAGAAATGATTATCTGGTGTTTGATCAAATTGAATAAGAAAGAGTCTCCCCATTGTAGTAACATGGATCAGTCAAAGATCTCTGGAGCATCCAAGATTGTTTTTTTCCCACAGAAAGCAAGAAGTTTCAAGAAAACTGTTCGCCCTGTGCACTAGAAATGATGTATTGAAGGCTGAAAAAGAAAACAGAGGATGAAGTGAGACCGTGAATGATGAACTGAACTGAAGATCTTGAGGGTGAGATGGATTTTTCTGTTTTCATGAAGGTTTGAGCTTGGGTTTTTAAAGAATAGAGAGTGGGAAATAGAGAGAGAAAGTCAAGTTCAACTCGGTTATAAGATACTCCACGCAAACACAAAGAGACGGACGTAAAATTGACAAGGAAGCTTCGATTCAGTTAACTGCCATAACTACCACGGCTGGATTGCGACGTAAGTTGTTAAGAATTGTTAATGTGCGCACCCTATTGCTTAATTTGATCAGCAATTTATCACCACCTTGTTTCTTTCTTTAGACTAGATCGCCGCTTACAATTACTGTGTTCGGAATGGTGAAATTCTATGAGATTAGTATTTAAAATAGATGCAATTTTAGTGAGAATTTTAATTTGATTAGAATTGTCAGGTGAAGAAAATGACCATATTAAGACAAACATCTAACCACAAAAGTCATATAATTTTGATCCTCACCATCCATTTAGGATAGAATACACAAGTGTTGTGAATTTCAGTGCAGCCAAAATCAAAATTATGCGATTGGAAGTCTATGTATGTAGTATTATTGAAAAAACGCGTCCGTTTCCATCATCAAATTCAAAAATCATTCCGTGTCAGTAATAATAGAGAAAACAACACAAAAAAGCCCCAATTGAAACTATTTTGAGCTCGATTAGCAAATTCGATCAAAGTAATCAAATCAATAGAATGTAACGTCAATAAAGGCATTCAAATTGACAAGTTCAAGTTTTGGATAGGAATCGAATGATTGTTCCGTTGAGTAGAACCGATCCAGATTCACGACCGACAAAAGAAATTGCAAAGCATCATTATACAGTACCAGTTACCTAACAATAAAAAGCCTAAAGCTAACCCTAGATGTTGCAGAGAAGAAACATCCTTCAAACACGAAAGAAGCCGACAGGGCAATCAATCGAACTCCTTCAAGAGCTTGTGAACTTCGTGACGGCCTTCGTGCCTTCAGAGACCGCGTGTTTGGCCAATTCACCAGGCAGAACGAGCCTTACAGCGGTCTGAATCTCGCGGGAGGTGATGGTGGGCTTCTTGTTGTACCTGGCGAGTCTGGAGGACTCCTGGGCGAGCTTCTCGAAGATATCGTTGATGAAGCTGTTCATGATCCCCATGGCCTTGCTCGATATCCCAATGTCCGGATGAACCTGCTTCAACACCTTGAAGATGTAGATCTTGTAAGTCTCGACGCTCTTCTTATTCCTCTTCTTTTTCTTGTCGCCGGCGGCGGCTCCTCCCTCCTTCGGCAGCTTCTTCCCGGCTTTGGGCTTCTTCTCCGCAGGTGCCTTCTCAGCTACGGTTGTCTTCTTCTCCTCTGCCGGCTTCTTCTCGGCGGGCTTCTTCTCAGCCTTGGGAGCCATCGGATCTAGGGAGAGATAAACTAGGGTTCGTAAGCAGGTGCTCAGAGAATTGAGAGATCAAAGCAGCTTTCAAATGAACGGTGAGGTGATTTTGGTCGCGATCGGCATTATATAAAGAAGATTGGCTTTATTTTATTGGTCAGGGAGGTTTCACGAGGATCGCTGACTTGTATTTATTTCAGTCGTTGGATTGTGTAGTTAGAGTAAAGAGCAAATCAACGGTTAAATGCGATTAGACTTTTGTTTCGGGTTCCCATGGGACGGAACACTTCAGAAATAATATCCATTTTTTTAAAATGTCCATCCCATATATATAAAAATTCAGTATCTCCTGTTTTCGTCCACTGTAAAATTACATTTTTGCCCTCGTCATTGGTTTTTTCTCACAGCATGTCTGAGTTCCAATACCATTAAAATAAATATTTTTTTTATATTTAATTTATAATAGTTATAGATATGTATTTATAATAGTTATGGAAATGTTTAATATTTATTAATTATATCGTTCATTTTGTAGAATTTATTGATATAATTATAAATGCAAAATTTTAAATTGATTTAATATTAATAAATAATTATTTAAACATATTTATTTTAAATAAAATAAATAATTTATTCTTAAGACTACACATACTATTAAAATAAATATTATATATATATTTATATTTATATATATATGAAGATATATAATTCATTAATATTTTTACAAGACGAATCTCATTAATATGTTCTTTTAAGATAAACGATTTGAATCATCGAAATTAACTTTAAATTGGTACATAAAAATTAAATTTTATAGTAAAAAAGTATTTTCTATCACGCACAATCAGAAATCAAGTCAAGTTTATTTTATAATTGGAGTGAGATCACTAGAGCAAGGTGCTTTTATTATTCTCATAATTATTATTGTTACAACTTTGGTTAATTTTGATAATCGCATCATTTATTTTGTAAAATTCATTTAAGGAAATATTTATATAAAAAATTAAAATTGATTGATTATCATTAATTGATTATATAAATATATTATATTTAATTAAAATGAGAATTAAATAACGAGATAAACTTTATGTAAATTGTTATTGAATTAATTAGCATCATATTAATTGATTTATTATTATAAAAATATATAATTTCTTTCTCCCATAACATGCTTTAGAAAAATAACCTTATTAATTTCTAATATAATTCTTTTATTGCCTTTTTGGTTCAAGAACTTAAATTATTTTGATTATTGAACTTTTTCAATTAAATTACAATACTCTTTGCCTGTGTTTATTATGGTTATGCTTGTGATGCTTAAAAAACTTAATTTTTAAAAAGTTTAATTTTTTTTAAAAAAAATTAAAAGGTTAGAATATTTAGGATAATTTTTTATAGTAGTATTTTTCTTTTTTTTTTTTATTAAAATGCCTAACATGCTCTTATTTTTTGCTTTTAAATAGTAGCGTTTGGGATATTGACATGGCTTCTTTTGTTTTTGTGAGGAGAGTTTTTTTTTTATTTAGGATATTATAGTAATTTTACTTAAAAATGTGAAAGTATTTAAAATATGTTTAGACTTTTTTTTTGAAAAACAAAAACAAAAAATTGGTTAATTTTTTAGATAAATCAAACCGTGTAACTTAAAAGTCTTACCAATCTATATCAAATTATTATTGAGAACAAATATTTATTCATTCATCTTAAATTTTTATTTGTTATCTTACGATTTACGAGATAAAAATACTAAAAAGAACAAGATACATAGCAATTAAATACTTAAATATTGAACCAACTCAAAATTTATATTATCTTGTTGTTTATAATTATGCATATTTATACTATATATAATAACAAAATATTGTTAGCTCTTTGAGCTCGAAAATATTAATTTTAATCTTTAAAATTTTTGTATTTATAAAAATACAAAACTATACATGTTAATCATAGATTCTAAAACAAAAATGGTAAGTTTATTTAAATCATTTTTTTATTATATGGATTATTGATACTATGATGAATATGGTTACTTGAGTCAAATTTGTAATATATAATATTTTAGGGTATTATATAAAATAATACACATGTTAACTTTCTTTAATGATGTTTGGTGCAAAATATTTCAAATCTTAAAATCATAGGAGTATTATTTCTAATTTGGAGAAAATAAGATTTTTTATAGAAATAGTTGATCAAAGTATTAATATAAAATATCATAAATTATATTTAATAAAAATAAAAATTATGTAGCAAGATAAAATTTTATATAAATTATTGATGAATTAATCAATATTATATGAATTAATTTATGATTATAAAAATACATAATTTTTTCCATGCATAGCATAAATAGAACACTATTATATCATTACTTATATCATGTATTGTCAATTCGCAACTTATATGCTAACTTGATCATTTTTTTAATTCTTATGCATTACATTCTTTCGTTAATTTCTTTGTTAAAAACTTTGCAAGTTTGAAATAAATCTTGAATTGTATATTTTTAAGTAATACTATAAAACATTAGATTTTCTTATATATTGTTTTACAATACTAATTTTACTTCACTGTTATCAATTATATATATAGAACTGGGCTAATATAAAAATATTTAGCATTACATATGAGTTTTTTTTTTTGTCCTTAGCATGCACGGTTACCATATTTGTTTTAAAATTTTAGTAAAAGAAATAATGTTTAGTCCAAACAAGTATTTTTTAAATTATTGAAAATAAAAATTAAAAATTCAGATAAGAAAATTAATATTTACCAAATAATCATTTAATAACAGAAAAAAGAACCAAGTGATTATTTTAAAAAAATTATTAACAAATAAAAACTAAAAAATTCAGATAAAATGAGAAATATTTATTAAATAATCTTTGAATGACTTTTTTTTTATTATTAAACTTTTCAACTTTATCTTGGTGAATTCTTTAGAAAAAATAGTGTCTTCCGCAATAAAATTTGATAAGATTTTAAGTAAATGTTTACATAATCTTCTTATAAGCAAATATGTTTTTTTTTTTTACCTTTATTTATGCTTGTTCAAGTAATTTTAAATTTTTTTTTATTTTTCTTGGTAAGAAGTTGACCCTCAAGCGTGCGTTTGAACTATTTCTGGATTTTTTTTTTGTTTTTCTCTTGGGTTGATATTTTTATCTTTTTAAGTTTCTCATGGCCCAAAAAAATGTAAAAAGTATGACTATTTATACTAAAATTGAAAAAAAAAATATTAAAGATAAAAAAACTCAAAAAACTTATTTAAGTGTCTTTTTCATCTTATATGAATCATTTTGTTTTTTATCAGAATTTTTTATTTTTAAAATTTTTCATAGTGAGAAGAATATAAAAAATATACTCATTTACAAATATTTAAAAAAATACTAAAGACAAAAAAAATATATAAAATGAACTAGACCAAGTGCCCACTAAATAGGGGCTTTGATTGCAGTTTTTAAAAATAAATCTTTCACTATTTTTCTTGAGTAGATTAAAATCTTTTAATTTTTATTCTGTCTAAGTAGAAATTTGAAAAAAAAAATATTAGGTCTACATTTGGAATAAATAACAATTACTCGTGCCTAAAAATACTTTAAATATATTTTAGTTATAAAATTAACATTTTTAAATATGAGATTTTAAATATTTTCATAGCTCTTATAATTTAAACCAAAAATAACAAAAATAATAAATATAAACTAAAAAATTTACAACATTAGCTATATTTTCTTAACATTCTGCCCCTGGCAACTTTAGCTTTTTGGCTATAATTCTAAAAAACTAAAGTTGTCCGTTTAAAAAAAAACAAAAAAGTTCAAAATTTAAAAAGTCAAATCAAAACATAAATTTTTAAAATATTATATTCAAACTTTCATTACTTTTAAAATATAATAAATTATGTATTTGTAATTTATTTACTACTACTACTAATTATATATGATTGTTAATATCAAATATAAAAAAGAGTAAAATTATCCATTTTGAACAAAAAATAAAAAAACTAACTTTTTATCATACAATTAATTTCAAAAACGCTATATTAAAATATAAGTTACCAAACATTCTACTTTGAATCAAATTTAACTTTTTAATAAGCAACTTATTTTGAACCCTATAGAGGGTTAAAAGATTAAAATCTACGAGTTCTGCCCATGCAGATCAGTTGAATTAAAAATTGGTGAGATGTCTCGCCGATTACTTTATTGGTGGACCCTCCAACGATAGTTGGTTCTAAAAAAAGAGAGAAGCAAGAAATATTGAGATAGTATTTTGACAAAAAAATTTATATATGAATTAAAATGCATACATTTACTTATAGATGTCTCCTTTTTTATAGAGACGATGACACTTAACCCAAATCAAGTTGAGTGCCCCGACCTAAGTTGGGTCGAGTCTTCCTTTCCCTATTCATGTCAGTCTTTCCACTTAACCTCAAATCTTCTATGGGTAAGGTCAGCCTTTCCACTTAACCTCAAATCCTCTATGGATAAGGTCATCTACTGTTGATACTTTGATCGTGATAGTGATTTAACTATCTCTAACACCACACCAGAGACAACATGTTTAGATGTGCAGGGTCTGAGCTCGTGTGATTGTGTTTTGGGATTTGTTCTATTTTGTTTTTATTTTCGAGCTATTAACACTCTGAGCGCAGGAATTCGTGTTGTTCGATCTCTTTTGATCCCGAGCTAGAGCCCCAAGTGACCGAGCTGCTCATGCACTCTGGCGTGTGTAGTCGAGTCATGAAACTCAGCTGTTCTCGACTCTTGATTGGTTGAGAAGCCAAGCTCTCTCCTTCTATGACAACATAGTTGCCAGGTCAGGTCGGTGATAACCTGACTTTCCTCAAATTCAATTTAATTTTTTGATTAAAAATGTTTTAAAAATTTTTTTTGAACTAGTTACCAATCGAAGTTTATATATGCACATATACTAAAATATATGTTTTTAATGGTAGAATTCAAAATATAAAAAAACTTTGATAAATTAATAAAAATAATTTGAAAATAATTAAGTGAACAAATATTTCTAACCAAATTAATCCCCTATTTGATATCTACAAAAAAACAGGATATTTTTTTGCCAAAACCAGCGTTTAAAATATAGTGTTTGGTACCTTTAAAAAGTTTAGTAACTATTTTTATTTATTTATCTAAGAAAATATAAACACATCTCAAACACATTAGCTTTAAAAAAAAAAAATAACTATGATATCTTTAATTAAAAAATTAATTTTACTTTTAATAATAAAAAGTCATATTAATATTCAAAATACTACAAACTTAAAAATAAAAGTTAAGAGCATATTTTAACAAAGCAATAAAAAGCTAGCATAAATAAACTATCCCAAATAAAAAAATTTCTTTCTCTTTCTTCATTTGGTTTAACTTTTAGGTACTTTTTTTTTCCAGTATCAAGTCAAACGAGTTACTTTTTTGATTTTTTTGTCACAAGAAATTGGGGAATTAAACTTTTTGATCATAAATAAAAAAAATTCAGATAAAACAAGAAACCACCTTAGTCTTATTTTATTTTTTAGTTTAAAATAATTATTTTTTTGGAGTCTCGAGACAAGAGAAATTTAAAAAGTATGATTGCATAGACTAAAATTTTTAAAAAAATTATTAATGACAAAAAAATTTAAAAAAAATAGCAAGAGCATAAATGTCTTTTTATGATTAATTCTTATCTTACTATACGTAGGACTGGATTAGGTTAAGTTGGATTAATTTTCAATCCCATAATTGAACTAAAATAAGGAATAAAAATAGTATCCCAGAATTATAAAACTAGGGAATGTAAATATCCTAGAATCCAATCTTTCATAATAAACAGAGACGCCATGCTTGTGTTAAGAAGAGGAAAAAAAATAATTTTATTATTTTTATATAGTATGATTAGGAAGTTAAAAACTTTGACTTCTAGTACCATTTTTACATTCATCTTTTCATGAATCAACATATAAAAATTTAGAAATAACAACTAAGTATTGAGATTTTAATTAAAAAGTGAAGATAGATTTAGAACATATGAACAAAGAAGCCTTTCATGTAAGAACTATATATGATCCGCCCCCCCTTGTTGGGCTTATAATTAAATTAGTAATTGTGCCCAAAAGAGACAAGGAGCTAACACACAATAATATCCAACTTGGGCTTATAATCCAATCAGTAATTGTGCCCCAAAGAGGCCGGGAACAACTAACACATAACACTCAAAAAGTGAAACAAGGATGGGAGTTGGAATTTTTTTAGTCTTATTAACTAGTTGAGTTAGTAGATTTTGTTTCGAATTTAATTAAAGACTTCGTTAGTAAATAATAAAATTAATTTTTTTTAAAATTAATTAAAATGTACGTAAACTAACCCAAACAATATAATATATATATAACAAAATCAACAATTAGTAGCAAAGAGTAGTTAAATAGTACATTTTCCAAAATTCTTTTGTAATCACTAATTAGCTCTCCTATGTGTCATATAAACAACTGAATTATCTCCTGTTAATCAAAAAAAAAAACTAATTTCATTCGCAAGAAGAAATTCTTCAACGTATTAAGCGATTACTCTAAGCCATTTGCCTTGTTTCTAGATTTTGCTCGAAAAATCATAGAGAATGCGATGAAAAATAATAACAACAAAATTTTATTATTTTGATGGAGAACCGATTACAAAGATTATAAATTACTCCTACAAACTTGAAAAGAAAATTACAAAGAAAGTAAATAAATAAAAATAGAGATAATCTTCCGTTATGTGTAGATCTTTTACAATGCTTACAATACAAATATTTATAGAAAATTTCATAAATAACTTTTTTGCAACCGCTATTAACTTTCTATTACTTAAGTATATAACTTTTTTCTAACTGATACTTTTATATTTGATTGTCATTTGTCATATTCAAGAATAATTAATATATATATTTTAAATATAATATTACTTTCTATCAAATATTTATAAAATATAGTAAGTTATTAAATAAAAAATAATATTCTTAACATAAAATTATAAAATATATTGTAAACACCTCCTCTCACAAATCAAAGCCTACAACCTTATAACTACACACCACACCATCCCTACATGCTGAACTTTTATAAACGAGAAGTTAGTTCATTCTCATTTACATACTAATTTTTATTTTCTTTTTAAGTAAAATAATTATAATATTTTTTATTTAAAAATTAATTCTATTTTTAATAATAAAAAACCTATGCCAATAATTCAAACACTAACATTAAGGGTATATTTTAACAAAGCAAAAGAAAAATTACTCTAAATAAATTATATTAAATAATTTAACGTTTTCTTTAAAAAAAAAAAAAAACCTAATGTGTGTTTGATTTAACATTTTTATTCATTTTTTTTCAGAATTAACTCGGACAAATATACATTTTAGATTTTTTTCATCATTCTGAATAAAAAAAATATTTTTAAAACCATTATAAATAAATAAAGTTCATCTAGGTGGAATAACTAAACCGACCCGTTACTTAAAAAAGGAAAATCTTGGAATCTCCCCGGGAAAGACTCGTTGAGGCCATTTCGTTAGATCTCGAAAGCCGAAACCCTAGTTTCTTCTGCGCACCTTTTTACCCTCCGAACGCAGCAGGCGAAGCCGGCGCTGTCTCGCCATTTCTTCTGCGTGAGGTAAATTCATACTTTCTAAAGCTCGATTAAGTCTCATATGCTTATTTAGCTCTTTTTGCTTCTCTCCGTCTCTGTACACGTTACCGTTTCTTCACAGCGTAAGTGCATATATCCTTACACACGCACATCACATCAGAAGCATAACACCGATTTATTTCTATTGCTTCGTAATATCTATATCTGTTGACTGAATTCGCTCGCGTTTTTCTAATAGATTAATTGTGAGTTTATGTGGGGTTGATCATGTTGATACAAGTTTGTTTGGTTCTTGTCCCAGTTTGGGATGGTTGTATCTGTTTGTCTTGCTTTTTGGTGGGGGAGGAGGGATTGGATTGGTTTGGTCTTGGTTGTCAAAATGTAAAAAAAGGGGATCCCAATGCTTTTAGAATTGTAGTTTACTTCATTAATTTAAAGAATAACAAACTGTAGAGGGAAAAAATTGCATCTCCACGTAATGATGAATATGCTCATGCCACAAATTCCAAATTTCTACAAAAAGAGAGCACTGCTAGTGCTACTTAACCGGTGGTGACCGGCCATTGGCACTCCGATGCTTAAGTCAGTCTCAATTATGATGGATAAAAATTTAGGACTCATATAAAGGTATGATTGCGTACCTTTATTGTTAGGGTTACGTGCCTATTTATAGAGTGAGAGTCCTTTTTCACAAAGAACTTTTTAGAAAAAACTCCAATTATGGCCTCGTTTGGCAACCAGTTTTAAGTCAGTTTTAAGTCGTCCTTTTGTCCTTTTTGCTTAATGTGCTTTTTGCCTTTTTGCTTAATGCGCCGTTTGCTTTTTTGCTTAAAACCTAAAAAGCCAAAAAGATCGTTTGGCAGCCCAAAGGCTTTTAACCTTTTAGCCTTTTTGTTTTTCTACATAAGTTTTTATATATTTTTAAAAAATATCATAATTTTTATTATACACATATTTTTTATAAAAATCATATTTTTAAAATTTACGCGTCAAAATTTATCAAACAAGATTCAAAGAGAATATAAAATTATCAAAAAATAAAATTTTAAAAATTATAACAACTTTAAGCTAAACTTTTTGCCTTCTGTCTTAAAGTGATTTAAGCTAAGCTTTTTGACTTATTGCCTTTTGGCTTAAAATCACTCATATGGTTTACTAAACGAACTTTTTACTTATTTGGCTTAGGCCCCTGATTGGAAACTTGGCTTTTTTGGCTTTTTGGCTAAAAATGAAAAAAATCCAACCTTGCTCGTTTGGTAAAAAAGCTAAAAAGTTAAAAAGTCAAGTCAAAATACAAATTCCTAGAATATTCAAATCAAATTTTCACCAATTTTAAAATACAATAATACCCTTTATTTATAACTTATTACTACAACTACCAATTACATATAATTGTTAATATTAAATATATAAAAGGGTAAAAATGTTAACTTTGAACAAAAAGTAAAAAAGTTAGCTTTTTACCCAAACAACTAACTTTATAAAGTTAGCTTAAAAGCTATGTTACCAAGTAACCTACTTTGAACTTAATTTAACTTTTTAATTAAAAATACAAAAAAAGAAAAAAACTAGCTTTTAAACTACTTACCAATCGGGCTGTTAAAGTGATTTTAAGCAAAAATTCTGGCTAAAAAACGGTTGCCAAACGAGGCCTGTATTAGGGAATTATCTTTATAAGAGAACTATATCTATATCATAACTCATTATTTGGAGAGTATTTATGATGATTAGATCTTATCACTTTTAAGGAACTTAACTCCTTTTTTTGACTTATTATTGTTGGCTAAGTTGTACCATGTGGCTCCTAGTTAGTCTCACCCTAGCAAAGTTGCGCTGTCTTAGCTAAGATAGGGCTTAGGTAGCTCCTTACCCAAATTAAGCTCCTCCAATTTCCCACCAACTTTTACTTTTTTTGACCGTAGTGAAAAGAAAGTGGAAGCTTTTATATGTACTTTCTATGCCTTGGAATAATTTTTGAGTTGCATTTTTTTTATGTCAATCTGGAGGCAACTTTTTGTCCACTTGAAAGTGACTATTATATTCCGATGTTTGAATCCATTCCTCATATTACAAGTCAAGAAGAGCTTGTCTTTTAACACTTGGGATTTATTTATTTTCGAATTGTGTTAGATTATTGCTTGGTCGTTGAAGGTCAAGGGGCTTGTTCATCCCTTGGCTATGCACTTAGCCGAGCTTGGGTGAGCTCTTACGTTGGCTTTGAAAAGTTTTTATCCCATTTAATGTCAGATTATTACTTTACCATGGAAGGTCAGAAGGCTTGTTCACCTCTTGGCTTTGCACCTAGTTGAGTTTGGGTGAGGCCCTAAACTGACTTTGAGAAGTTTTTATCTTCTTCAACACCTGATCATTTCTCGACCGTGGAAGGTTGGGAAGCTTGTTCACCTATTAGCTTTGCACCTATCTAAGTTTGGATCAGCCTCTATATGGATTTTTGGAAGTTTTTATTTTCTTTAACGCTAGATTATTCCTTGACTGTGGAAGGTTGGGAGGCTTGTTGACCCCTTGGCTTTGTAGCTTGGCTTTACAGCTTGTTGAGTTTGGGTGAGCCCTTACATTGGCTTTGAGAAGTTTTTATTTCTTCAACGCTAGGCTATTCCTCGACCATGGATGGCCATTGGCTTTGCACCTAGCCGAGTTTTGGTTAGCCCTTACATTGGCTTTGAGACGTTTTTATCTTCTTTAACGCTAGATTATTTCTCGACCATGGAAGGTTGGGAGGATTGTTCACCCCTTGGCTTTGCACGTAGCCAAGTTTAGGTGATTCCTTCATGAATTGTGTTGGACCATTGATGAAGAAACCGAGCTAAGTCGGCCACCAAGTCTTGGTCGAGATAATCCCCTAATATTTCAATTGCAAGCAATTGAGCTTATTCAAATATATCTCACCTATCATGCCCACTAGCCCCAAAATTTTGATGAAATCACATCAAATTTGTCGAAATTGGGGGAGTGCTCTTGTATGTAGAGAACGTGCTAAAATTGAGTAAGGTCTTTGAAGAGAGAGAGAAAATCACTCCAATCATTTGAGCGGCCATACATTGGTTGTCAAGGTGCTACTGGGCTACTGATGAGATGTGGGTCCCACACTTATTTTTGCTTAAAGATTGCCAAAAATTAACTTTTCCAAACCTATTTTTTACAAATTACTCATACATTTGGAAGCAACATAAATTCTAATAGTGTGATCTATGCAAGCCTACTAAGTCTTACTATAATTTGGCATACCTCAACTCGCTTTTGTTCTCATATCGAAATGATCCACATTACAAATCACACTCTTGGATTATTGAAACCCATAGTTTGATCAGATACTATTACCATATGGATTCGTAATACCATGTAATATTTCTATTGTGCTTGATTGGGATAGGATATAACTGTTACACGGTCTTGCGTAGAATTGAATCCTAAAAGCTAGTTATTGAGGTAGGGGCACCTTCACGTTTATATATTTTACATCACTTTTGTACTCAGGCAATGTAGGACTTCTCTGCACACCTTCCCTTACGAGCAACGTGCTTATTGGGCAGATCTTGCTCGTGCAGGTTAGGGACACGCACCCTATTAATCCCTGGTACTTTGACTCTGATATCATGTTAAGTCATCAATTGCCCTTAAGCTGTTAGGAAATATGTCCAACAATGTATATCAAGTTATTCAACACTCCTTCTCATGTGCAACTCTGTCTCACGTGTGGAGAGATGAATAAACTTAATTAAACAGGTGCACCAACATAAATAGAATATAGTACACAATAACAAGTATGAAAGGGAAACAAATGATACTTGAATCCAAGACTTCTTCAAACCATAACTTTAATACCATATTAAGTCACCAATTGTCCTAGAAACTTAAGTTGTTAGGAAATGGGCCCAACATTGTATATCAAGTTATCCAACAATAGTATGGGATTAAAATGAAAGGATAAATTTTGACCATGGAATGAGATGATGCGTATAATATCACGGAGAGAGAGAGAGAGGATTAACAATACCATCTCCCTCATGGTATGGTTAATCCTCCCATTTGGAGGTGTTAGCGACCCCTTTGGACTATTAATCCTGCCCTTTAATTCAAACCAAACAACTATTTTGCTAATCCCATGTGACCAGTTATGAATATGGGCCCCACACCAACTATTTGGTTCCCTTGACCCTAATCCCTAACCCTAATCCCTTTCTCTTCAATGCTAAACAACAAGGCCTTGGATTATGGAAACATGTAGATCCTAAATGGACTATACTTTCTTTATTTGCTGTGGTAAGATTATAATTTCATTTTTTGGTAGGATGATGTATGACATGAAATGTGATTAACATAGTAATTACGAGGTATGAAGAACATTTCCTAATCTGATTTTAACTGCATGTATAATAGAGTTAGTGTTA
The DNA here is from genome assembly GCA_034768845.1 of Heliamphora exappendiculata. Lineage (NCBI taxonomy): Eukaryota > Viridiplantae > Streptophyta > Magnoliopsida > Ericales > Sarraceniaceae > Heliamphora > Heliamphora exappendiculata. The sequence goes on along the minus strand of JAOTRH010000006.1, from coordinate 6,156,839 downwards.
GCTTCTATTGTTTGAATAATTGAATCTTTGCTTTGAAATGTGAATGATTTGGTACTTTAAATAGCTTAAATTCTTATCTTTAATTATGACAGCAATGCATTTGCTGAATCTGCAGCCATTATGGCCGTCTCCACTTGTCTCCCTCTCACATGAGTGGGGCTGCCTAGTGAGTTAGGAGGCCGTGGATACAACCATGATGTTTGTGGATTACAATCTTTAATTTGTTTGCATGGATACCTTATAGAAATCTTTCAGTCTCCAGCTATCTTTGGGGTAGGGGAATAAAGATTATACAATCTTCGATAGACATGATAACCTCTGCTTCTGTTCTTCCTGTTGTTGGTGTATCTTCTTTACAGTTATCTCTAACCGATAGTAATTTTAATTTCTTGGGGTGTTTTTTCAATTTTATTGTGCTGTAGGATGGTGAGAGTTAGTGTCCTTAATGATGCTCTTAAGAGCATGTACAATGCAGAGAAGAGAGGAAAACGACAGGTCATGATCAGACCATCCTCAAAAGTGATAATCAAGTTTCTTCTAGTCATGCAGAAGCATGGTTTGTTACTCTTGCAAAAAAATTTCTCCATCAGTTAAATTTTTTCACTCCTCTCCCTTGAAATCTGGACCAAGGCTGAAATATGTGATTTTTTTTCCTGGCTTTCAATTGGTTTTGTAGGCTACATTGGAGAGTTCGAATATGTTGATGATCACAGAGCTGGAAAGATTGTGGTTGAATTGAATGGGAGATTGAACAAATGTGGGGTTATTAGTCCCCGTTTTGATGTTGGTGTCAAAGACATTGAACCTTGGACAGCAAGATTGCTGCCGTCGAGACAGGTTAGCCTTAGAAGCTATTTGCTATTTAGTCTTTGAATGAGATGTTCTTTTTCATTGAGTATGAAGACTAGAAACTACTCTTACTGGTATATTAAGAACTGGAATTGATCATCTTGTGTCTTTGAGTTGATTGCGAAGCAATGGTAGAAAATCTCCATTCTTAATTTTTTTAATGAGCAATTATGCTTTATTTTTATCACTTGTGCACTAAGAAAGTTCGAGGGATCTGGTAATTGACATGCAACATTTAACACAGTTTGGGATGCCTGACCTGCTATATTATTCTTCCTTATGCTTTATTTATTTTCATACTGAAAACTATACGTTTGTGGTGTTGTGATGATGGATGGGTTGTAACTTGCAGTTTGGTTATATTGTGCTGACAACATCTGCTGGCATTATGGATCATGAAGAAGCTAGGCGAAAGAATGTTGGTGGCAAAGTGCTTGGCTTCTTTTATTGAAAGATTTTCAGACGGCCATCTTCGTAATTCTTGGCTCATTAATGTGTTTCCTTTAACTTTTGTAGTAGTAGAATTATGTTTTGTGGGGAAGTTTTGCATTTCAGATCAGATCATGCATTTGGTTGTCTTACTGTGCTTTTATAAACACGCTCCGATAAAGTGAGTAGTTAATGAAGTCTTATTTTTTTTAAAAATTCCTCTCTTGGAGAGAAGTTTCTTCTGTAGTGAGGTTTCATTAAGATCCCTCTTTATTTGGGTTCCTCTGATTCAGCCATTCAGGAATATGGTTGTTGTGAATCCAACCTTCTAGAAGTTGATCTGCTTCTTTGATCAGGCAGAGATGACTCTTTCAATGGCGACAAGCAGGTTTTTTTTCTTTCCCCCTTTTGCGGTAGTTGAGGAATTGGTCTATTTGTACGCATATTGCTTCTTCTTTGAGCGGCTGGTGACGTGAGTGTTTCATTGGGGTCTTGATCAGAAGTTAGTAAATTGTTACATTATCTGAATTGTTGCCTGAACTTTGGCTGTCTTGTCTGGTGTTACTAAACTGAAACACTACAAAAATGCCTGAAGCTCATATGGAACTTACAGTTGGAACCCAGGTGGGAAGTATTGATGACCATGTTTGGTTGGAGGATTAAATTTATGAAATTAATAGTATACCCGGATTATTAGAACTTAGACAATAGATTATAATAGATGCCATTAATAGTGTGATTCGTTAGGTAACGAATGATGCCTGGCTGAGAGTAAAGTATTATGAATAAATAGTCAATTATTTGATTTGACATTATTCGTGTGGGATTAATTATAGTGATGTACATAAGAACCCTTAAATAGTTTCATGGTTGGAGTCCAGATGTGATTATAGGGATAATTCTGGCTTTTACACATATATACCACTAAGTCGTGATGTTTGGCATTGCTGAAATTAGGTATAAATTATAATTTGTAATATAAGTTATGAGTGTTTGGTAAAGATTGTAGCTTGTACCTGAAGTAAAAAAAAAATAGTTATAAATTGTAGCAGAAGTTTTAATGTTTGGAAATTTTTTTAACTTATAGTTAAAATTAGTAGTATGAAACTAAAAGTTACAAACAGTAATTTTACCAAATAAAGATATTAACCAGATTGAAGTTCTCTCGGGAACGGTGTATTAAATTGGTTAAGTGGACTTTTAATAGACCATAAAATTGGCTAACCACATAAAGTTGTATTCGAAATTATTATAGAATAGTCTAATCTCACACCCCCCACAATAGCCTAATCTAACACGGGCTAAAGAGGATTTGCAGTTTTGGGTTGGTGGAGAGGATATGAAGGAGTCACTCACATAAAGGAGAAGACAAAGAGACTAGAGAGGTGCAAATATCCTTTGCCATAATTTATATACATCATTTATTACAATTGTGGAAGATGACAATTTGGGTAGTTAAATTAATTGCCATATAATGCGTAGCTAATAAAGAAAATTGAGAAATGAGATAAACAGTCATGTGTTTAGCACGTGATCTGGCCTAATCTAATAAATTCAAAATAACATTAAAATAGAGGATATAGGATCTTTTTATATTAAATGAGGCTTCCAAAACAATCATTGTGCTCTATAAACCTGAGCACAAGTTAAGGTATGCATTCTTCTTTTTTTTTTTTTTTTTAAAGAAAAATTTTACACTTTTTTTAATATGAGAGAAAAGGAATAGAATCACCCATAATTGTCCATCGTCGAACTTCAACCGGTAACTTGTAGGATGAAAATTTGAGGTGATAGCATTAAGGTATGCATCCATTACGCATTTGAAGTGTTTTCTTCTCCTTACTATTTTCACTCACTTCATTTGGACAACACTTCAGTTGAATTTGCGTTTGCAAGGAGAGGAGGAGCAACACTACAAATTCTATTGCTATCCCTGTAGTCTTTCAACTATTTCGGAGGATTTAGGCGAGAGTTGAAGTTGAGGTTTTTTTTTTTTCTTTATCTTGAGATTTATTTTTGTATTATTTTTTTCATTTCCAAGATGCAAAACTATTAATAAGTTTTCATAATTAAATTTTTAACATATGTTTTTTGATTGGTAATAGTGCCAATCTACTTACTTGTGGGCTTTATAAATAATATTTTTTTTTAGTTTTGTCGATAAAAATTATTTTTCAATTTTGTGTACAGTATTATATATCATTAATAATTTTATTGGCCCTAATAAATATCATCTTTTCATACTTTGTCAATATAAGTCATTAATATAATTAATTTTTAAAGCTGATGTATATAGTATATATCATAAATTATTATATACATTTGGGGGGCTCATTGACATTGGGATCTTAGGTTATATTGGCGTTTAATTGTTTTTTTTTCGAAAAATCACACCAAATAAATTGTGTTTTTTCCGTTAAGGATCAGTCAAACTTTTTAATTTTTATATTATATTTTTTGGTCCTCCGAGTAATAACTTAATAGAGATTAAAAATTTCTAATATCATATACTTTATAAAATATCTATACATTTACTTATTAATTATTAACAACTAATAAATGGTGGTTTAACATTTTTCGTCACCAGTTACACGAACTGGTTTACCCAAAAAATTCAAAATTACATTTTCCCTTTGTTTGGTTATTTGGTTTTAAGTCAATTTTTTAATTTTTGGCTTAAAGTTTAAAAATGTAAAAAAAATTATTTTTCAACTTTTAACTTTTAGCCTATTTAGTTTTAGGTTTTTTGATTTTTTTCATAATAATTTTTAATTTTATCTTTTTATGTATAAAATTACACAAATTTATATCAAACAATTGTATTTCAACTTTTTTAGGCTGAAAGACAATCATAAAATTTTATATTGAATTTATTTGATTTTTTTAATGGCTTAAAAGATATTATTTTTTTAAATAAATAATTTTTTTAACTTTTTAATTTAAAATAATTTAAAGACATAAAAGCAGACTTAAACCTCGTTACCGAAGGAAAGTTTTGCCTCGGCCAGAAAACTTTGGTCAAAGTCATCTTAATATTGGTCCCTTAGCCCTTAGGGCTTTTGAAATTTACAACTAGATGGGCCCATCAACTTGTTCTCCCAACCTTCAGATAACTTAGCATGTGCTGCGCGCGTTACACCGGAAACCCCCTATTATAGAAGTGATCTTCAGGCGACCATTGCCGATCAATCATGTTATGTTGGGTAATAATTGGGTACTAACGACTTATGTTTCTCTCGTTTCACACCATCTGACAGTTTCTGAGTTTCATCTTCATGATCACGAATCATGATTCTAATAAAAAATCAGATCCGTGTGTTTCGAGTTGGGCGCGCCAACTCACCAAGACCGAGTCGTTCAAAATTCATAAAGACGCTGTCAACGCCCAATAAAATATCGACACGATGGCCAAAACGGAGGCTTGTTTTGCCAGTTGTACCGGAATTAGTAGCATCTGAATATTCGTACTGACGCGGAGAGATATTTATAAAACTCCCCCCCAATTCTCTCTCTCCCCTCTCTCCTCGCGCACGCTGAAAAAGGTCAAAAAGGAGAGCCAGGGAGAGGAGGTGCGCATCATAGCCTCCATCGTCGGGAACTTGGAGGTCGGGCGGTGAACCATTCGCGATCAAGCTTGTCTCCTCCCACTCGGTAAATTCACAAATCGTAACCCTATCTCTCTAGATCTCCGTCGTTCCTCGATGGTCGATCTCTCTCATTCTCTCCCTCTTTACTCCCGAACCGGTATTTTCTTCTGTTAATTTCTCTCCTCCTCTCTCTCTTGAAGTGTGTTTTTTTAATTGTTGTTTCTGATCATGTTGTATTGTTGCTGTTTCGTTATGGACAGATAAGAGATTATATATTGTTAGGGTTTCCGGATTGATTCTTCAATGGCTGCTCCACCCGCAAGAGCTAGAGCTGATTACGATTACCTTATAAAGCTCCTCCTGATCGGTGACAGCGGTACGTGCGCTTCGCATTTCGAAATTCTGTACAAAATCAAAATATGCCAGATGTTCATCTCCTGTGAAATGTGTTTATTTATATGGATAATCTAGCTGAATTTGAAGAGATATTGATTGAACTAGGATGGTATTGATGTAGTCTCTTTTTGTTAGGGTTAGATGGAATTGAAGCTTTTTGGTTTTGGAAGGATGTAGTTGGATTCCAATTCTCTCGACCTAATTTCTTACCCCATGAGTCAAATTTGAGGCATTTGTGGTTTGAGTTCTCAATCAGGGGAAAAATGCTTTCTTTCCTATAGCACGTTTTGTTAATGGTGGTATGGTAATGATACCAACATTGAAGATGAATAGCAATGCTGTTAATCTTGAAACACATTTTCTTCTTTTATCCATGAGATATTATGAGATATGATATGTAAACAAAGCCATGTTTATTTTATGTAAAATTGCTTCAGGATTTACTTATTTATTTCTGGTTTGGGGGGTGGAGGCTTAATTGCATCTGTTTGTACCTCTGGTTTGTGCCAATTTGTGTGGATTTGTTGTAGCACACTCGTTTCCTGTATTATTATGATTGTTATGGTGAGTGCATTTCCTGAGTGATTTTCTAGTTTTTAATGACACAAAAAAATGTACAAAGAAGAAAATGACATCCAAAAGCTTTAATTTTTCTTCTCTATTTAGTAATAACTTAACCATAATATCTTCTGCTTGGCAAGGGATACTTTTGGAAATCTCATGTTGTATTGGCAACGATGGGATATGGGATAACTTTTTTGTTTCTTTGCATTTCATTTGGTTTGTGTTAACGAATATATTGTCTGTGCGGTTGCAGTGATTATCACATGTCTCTTGCATAATAAGTAGCAGGTTCTTTGATAGCGGTGCAATTTAACTGGTATACCGGGTACATACATACCTTTCCCCACCTTTCTCAGATGGATTAGAGAATATATCTTAATTCGGGTTTGGGAAGGGATATCATAACCCAACTGTTTCGGGTGCCCAACCCAACGTGTTTGGAGAGCTAACTTACTTAAGTACACCCTTACCCCAATATATTACTCAAAATAGATGTTCATTTCTTTTATGGGAGATAATGTCTGTTTTTCTGTATTGCCATCTCCGCCACTTGCCCCAACACAAGATCATAACATTAGCCATTGTCACTCGTATTGTCCTAAAGGAGCCAATAACCTGTTCTATCGAGGTCTTTGCTTGTTTGGTTTTTGTTTTTGGTAAAGTATTTTATTTTTTCAACCCCAGGTCCCCAACCATTAGTTTTGTTGTTTAGATTGATTAAATTTATGGTCTCGTTCTTTTTCTTTACCCCTTGGTTTGCAAAGCATCTTTACTGGTTTCTAAATGTAACAAAGAAGAGACCTGGGAAGGGCAGGGTAGAGTGGGAGTTGAATTCCTGGATGCTGGATGGAGTTGGGATGAATCCCTTCCATAGTTCCAGGGGTTGGTTTTTTTTGGCAGGGCAGGGGTGAGGAGGTGGGGTCCTCGACCCAAACACACCATATTCCTTGCTTTGCTTGGATATGGGCGACAGCTGCATTGTTGGGGGCCGGGGGGGGCGTGTTTGGAGGCAGCTATGTGTATCCATTTTGGTAATGGCAACTGCAGGTGGACATGGATCCTTTTGCTTCTTTGTTACATTTTTTTTGTTCTGTGCATAGCTTGAGATTCTGATCCTTTTCAATTCCATATCCCAATTGGGATTATATTTCTCTGAACATTTTAGCATTTTTTCCTTCTTCTTTTATGAGGCATTAGTTCATTTTCTTATCTTATGGGGTTTCTCAACTTATACTTTTCTAAATTCTGTGTGATGTTAACTTGAATCCCTGTTGTTGAAAAGTTGTTGGCACGTTTAGGTATCCATTTTTTTGATTTTCAGTTACAGATCATATCTTCACTGTTTTGCCAATTTTTGTGCACAGTGTTCATATATTTACTGAACATCAACTCCTTTGCTATGTTCCTTACATATCATTAATGTTTGTTTTGACTAATTCATTTGGTACTGATTAATTGACTTGGCTTTGTACTTATCTTATTATTTTGTGTGCAATTTTTGAAATGTAGAATAAAACGTATGAAACAATCAAGAGACATACACTTTATTCCTTGAGGTCTATGCCTAACCTTGCATGGATGAGAACCCTTTGCCATTTTTATTTTAATAAGTAAAAGAAATTCTATAAGAGGCATCAAGGGACTGGCGGTGTTCTTCCTTCCCTAGCATGAAAGGCTGACTGCCTATTTGTATCTGACTGAAGGGCTGGTATTCCCCAATCGTATGAAACTCATGGAATTAGAAGATCTCCTCACTTGAAAATGCCTTTAATTGGGATCCTAACGTCCAATGGATCTCTTCTATTCTTTCTTTATTATATAGTTGGCAACCAGTTCAATGAAGGGTCCAGGTTGATAGGCAGAGACAGATGGATATCCAATGGACTGCGATTATTAAAGAAATAAAGTTGTGATTACTCCTTCCTCCCAATTTCAAAGTTTAGTTCTTCTCCTCACCCTATCAGAGTGCTTCCTTCAAGGCCCCCCTTAGGAAAGCCATAGATATCATCTAGGTGTTGGAAATACTTCTATGTAATTAGGCATTCCCCTGTCCCTATCTCTAAGTGTGGGATCTACTGATTCATCGAATGATTCTTTCTTCTTGTTGGAGTCTCTTTAAGCCCTCTTAGACTTTTGATACATTCCTTGTTTTCCAATTGAAGAGAGCCTTATATGGTCTCAAACAAACAAAAAAATTTCCTAATTATGTTATTGGTAAAGTTTAAAGGCCTTGTAATCTTTCTAAAATGCCAATGTGCCCCTCATTGAGAAAAGTTTCGCTTGCAACATCTGTTGCTTGTTTCTTTTGAGTTGGAGCTTGTTGGGCAGTGAAGTGATATGTGAAAGTTAAATCACACTTGTGTCAAGCAAGCAGAGTAGTCAAGCCACAAAGGGAAAAAGAGAGCAAGAAGATGTGTTCGCGACGAAATCAATCGTACTTTCATTGCTATGGGCCACCTCTCATAAAGCACCTTTGGGCAACAACTACTATTGGAATCCAATTTCGAGATCAATTCAACAATGAAATTCTTCAAGCAATTTTCCTGTCTATGTCATTTCTCTTGACGCAATACAAAAGATGACTTTGAGCATCACTTAGCCCTTGACCTCTTCTCTAAAAAAAAAATACCTTGTATGGGCAAGTCAATCAAAATCAGAACGGGAAATGAATGTTTATAGTTGTTGTAGTACGACTTTTCTTTTTTTGTTTCAATTTTCGGGAGTGAATGTAGGAAGTGCACACGATGGATCAGGTGTGAACATTCGATCAAAGGCATCTTAAGGATTGGCATTGGCTAAGCATTGTGGCCTTCATAGTCCAAGATGTAACAAGTTTTTTTTTATCTGTTGAAAATGTGTCCAATCTGATGGTATTGCTCCCCATCGTTTGCGGGGCTGGCATTGTTTACCGTGCTTACCATTTCTTTTTCACTCCTTCCTGGGGGGACATGCATTCATTTCAATAGAGTGAGGTAAGGAATAAGTAACGAGAGGAGGGGAATCGCAGGTCCATTAGGGGTTAATTATAGTGAATATGAGAAGGACGCATCATCGGGAGAATTTGCACCTTCTGCTTCTTTCCCGCTCACTTGCCACGATGTAGGTTTTAGTGTTTTCAAATATTTTAGGTATGGTGTCAAGAGCCTTGGTTCAGAAACATTATCCACGGTTACATTTGTAGTTTTGTCTTTTAACATGTATGGTGTTGAAAAGCATTAACTTGGGTCAACCATTGCTTTTGGACATCTTCGTTTGTGCTTTCTTGTTCCATGCCTCCCTTGTGCGGAGATTGCATTGGCGCAACTCCTCGTCTTGGTCTAGATTTGAAGGAAAGGAGTCAAAAAGGGCATAAACGAGCCAAAGGCTTTTTCAAGTTATAGAAAGTTTTTTCTATCTATAGCGTGCATGCACTTTTTCAAAATCCATTTTATAGTGGTGCTGCTTTTGCTTTTGAGCCTATGTTTGTTGTTGCTTTTGCTTTTGAGCCTGTGTTTGTTGCTGCTTCTTTGCCTAGGCTTACTCTTGAGTGAGTAATGGCGTTATCGCAAGTAGTTGAATTTTATTGGTTGGCTTTATTCAATTGGGAAAGGGTAAATCGATCATGTAGAGCATTGGCACATTTGTTGTGTTACTTTGCTTTAGGAAGTTCTAATCTATCCCTCATTTATTCGCGTTCATCGGAAAGTAGTATATAAAATAGGAAATGCAAGCGACGTGTGTAGCTAACCAATTGCAAAGGCTGAGCTAAGGCTGAGTGCATGGAAAGAGACCTCCTACTACCTCAAACCACTAGCAAATGAAAAATAACTACCAATAGACCAGGCATGAGCACACCTAGCTAGAAACCTAGCTTTCCTACACCTTGATCCTACGCCACTGGATCCTTTTACTTCTTGTGTTTATGCTATAACTCATGTCAAACAAGCACCTATTAAGGTAGTCAACCAAACTAACCTCTGAGAGCTCCACGTACTTACTGCTTTGGTTGACACCGCTCCTATACTTGCAACAGAAATAGAGCCTGTCTATTGATCGAAGAAATTTTTTGCATCCGACAGCTAGCCATGTTAGCTAGCTTATTAGCTCGACTATAGCCCTTGTTTTAGTTCTTCTATCTCTAGCATTGGCTGACAGAGGGACAAACTTCCCTTTTAAGTGTGTGAGTGGGCAAGAAGTCGAAAAAATGATGTTTCAAGTTTATGATGAACTATTATGTGTGGATCACATCAAAGAGGGTTGATCAAAAGGCATGGCCATTACAGACCAAGTATCTTGTTTAATTTATTTTATTATGCTATGAGATTCCAAGCCTGCCAAAAACATAGACTAGTGCAACATGTACCAACTTCAGAATTTCACTCGATCTTAAGACTTTGCATCTAGACGCTTTGAACCCTTGTTTCACTATGGGCCGATCACATATAAGAAAATACGCCTTGGCTTCCGCACCCCTTAAGCTAGATGCTAGGCTAACTTTGTCAGCCAAGGTCTTCACTTGATGTGGTGCCCGCTGGTATCCATTCTCTTGTTCTGAGCCTTACGCCTCTCTGGCCGAATATAGACTTTTGCTTGAAGTGCGCTAGCTTAACTTTTAATCTACATTCTCTGGTAATAGCAACAGAATAAGCACATAATTCTCTCTCAACTCTTAATGAGAATCTGAGTTTACGTTTCTAGAGGTTCTAGGAAAACTTTACTAAAAAGAAGTGGTCCGAATGTGAATACCACCCAAAAGAAGTATAACTTCATACAACATAGGAGAATGGTAAAAATAACTCCCATAAAAGAAAGAAAGCTACAAAAAAGCCTACAAAATAAGCACATCGGTAACAACCCTATAAAATCTATTGTTTCAACAACTGAAGGGGCACCACACTCAGATAATCACACAAATTAGGAATGAGGACACCATTCAGTCTATGCCACGGTCATTGGATTGGACCCTCTTGAAAAATCTCTTATTCCTCTCCAACCATATAAATCACATTAAACACAAAGGAACCAACGCCCAAACCCTCTTGTGAGAATTCTCACACCCCTCTAACTTGACAAGATTCCAGCACCTTCTTTTTAAAAATTCAATTCACCTCAGACAACATGAAAGCAAAGCATCATAGGTCCATAGCTCCCTAATGAACTCGCAATGAATAAACAAATGAGTACAAACTCGCCCTTCTTATTGCATAGGTAGCACCAATTCCTTAACACCAAACCCTTCCACACTAAGTTATCATTGGTTAAAATATTTTCATAAGAATGATCAAAGCAAAAAAAAAAAAAATGGCACCTTCAAGGGGGCTCTAGCATTTTATTCACTTTTTAATGAAAAAATTGCCCTTTTGCTCTTCAGTAGGCACAAGTAGGACCTAATGCTAAAAACCCCCCTTGCAGTCCCAGTCCGCTCGACCACTCACTACTCTGTGATCATACAAGGCCCCCATCAGATACAGAAGTCGTTCCAACTCCCCATTCTTGTATGTCTTAAAAGAAGAACCAACATCCATGCACATATAGTCTACAATTGTAGCCCCTCTATCTAGCCAACGCGAAGATAGCAAGGAAGGACCTGCAAAGTGCCTCCTCACCACACCAAATATCTAACCAGAAGCGCACTCTATCTCCTCTTCTCACCTCAGAGGAGATGTGCATGGAAAAAACATCCCCCACCATGTTGATTCCCTTCCACAAACCTCTTCTATAAGTAGTTACGTGCTGGTGGCCCATTCCCCTCTTAGGGAATCGTACTTCCTTTGCCTTATCCCTTATGTTATCACATATAAAAATTGGATCTTGATAACTAATGATGATTGTTTTTATGAACAACAAAATATATCATATATTCCCTCTTAGGGAATCGTACTTGACCCTTTGCCTTATGTTATCACATATAAAAATTGGATCTTGATAATTAATGTTGACTATTTTTATGAACAACAAAATGTACTATATATTAAAAAATAGAGTGCTACAATATGTGTGGGGATGAGAAGTCTATCAAGAGAACAAGCGTACGCCTAATACTCCAATGATTTGGGGCTTATTGTGAAGCGAAATCCCATATCGCTTGAGTACAAAAGTAATGTGCAGTATATAAGCGTGAGGGCACCCTCACCTCAATAGGTAGTTTTTTGGGTTGAGTTTTACCAAAGACCGTATAACATGATATTAGAACTGGAGTATCGTGGATGGATAATGCGCGTGACCCTGGATTGTACGTGGCAGGTGCTGCTAAGTAAGCACGCTGTGCGTGAGGGAGGGTATGAAGCGAAGTCTCATATCGATTGAATACAAAAGTGATATGCAGTATATAAGCATGAGGGCACTCTTGCCTCAATAGCTTAACTTTTGGGGTTGATTTTTACCTAAGACCGTATGACACTTACACCTCCCATCTAGAGAGTAAAAAAATTAACTTGCTAAGATAGGAAGAATATGATTTCCTATAACAGCGGATCTATGATAGAAGACGATGTTTTCCTGAAAGTGAGATGTTCTCTAGTATCTTGAGCCATATCAAACACAAACAATTTCTAGCTAGTCATTTCAAGATGGGGGATGAATCGGATGATTAGCATGTTTACAATTAAAGCTTATTATGCTGACAGTTTGTTTATGAAAGTGGCAGTAAACAGTGGGGCTGAGCTTGGTAAAACAATTATTTTTTTGTCCTTGCAGAATGGGATGAATGAGAAGTTATTGAATTTGCCATTCTACATCTCTACTGTGTCTCTACTGAGAAAGTAGAGATGTAATTTATAGTGAAGCTACATATCATATGATCCGTCAATGGCCTCTTGAACCCCAATAAATTAGAAATCTTACGAGGATTTTTAGTGTGCAGATCATTAAAGGATGATTACACCTGGTTGAGATGGTGATATCTCAATCCTTAAATTTAGAGGCAGTTTGTTTGTGGAGAGCTATGAAGCATGGCTAATTCATAAAATATGTCGTGCCTGTGTTGGGTGCATATACTCAAGTCGAACTTGCTTGAAATACTACTTCATTTATATAAAGATGAAGTTAGATTCAGAAGATTTTTTTTGGTTATATTTAGTACGATTTTAGAGTTAAGTTTTGATTTGTAGGTTTTTCAATGTAATACAATGTAACTTTGGTTTGTATGTTAGTTTTGGTATTAAAATGTAATTTGAAGGTTGGATTGTGAATCGACTAGTTAGTTGTACCCGTACCGTACTTTTTAAGTTTTTTTTTCTTTATTTATTTACCCGTATTGTATTTGTGTCCGTGCCCATACGCGTGCTTCATAGGTGGGGAGGAATTTTTCTGGAATAGCCTAACTAAAAATGTAGGATTGCTTTTTTCTATGCCATCAAGTGGTGAACTTGATTTGAGGAGTTTTAAGATCCAATCCTTCTGTTGTGATTGTTGTTGCTAGTTATTTCTCTGCCCCTTGGCTGATGTAATGAAATTGCTATTCAAATGTAACTTTTATATTCTGGGATGTAAGTTGACATTGTGATTTTATGAATGCCGTAATTTGAATGCTTAGAAAAAGACAGCAGTGTGGTATGTTACCTTTTCTTGCAAGGGCTATGTCCATGTTCCTAGTTCTTCTTGAGAGTACAGTTGCAAGTCTAGTATGTGTTTACTGTACCCATAATTGGAGATAATTTAACATGATAATAATACATGATTTTCTGAGCTTTGTACTATTTGCAACTGACAATTCCAGTGTTTTTCGGCTTTGGAAAGTGTGTGTTAGTCAATCACTGTTTTCTGTTTCCCTATTTGCTTTGCAGGTGTGGGTAAGAGTTGCCTTCTTTTGCGTTTCTCTGATGGATCCTTCACTACCAGTTTTATCACCACTATCGGGTCTGCAATCTCTGACATCTAGCATTGTAGTATGCAAATACATGTGTTTTTGTTTTGCTAGAAGTTGCCTTCTAACCTCTTTGTGCTCATTGCTCTCTACAGCATTGATTTCAAGATAAGAACCATTGAGCTTGATGGCAAACGGATTAAGCTTCAAATATGGGATACAGCTGGTCAGGAAAGATTCCGTACAATCACCACGGGTAAGTTTCTGGGTTTGATAGATAATCTTAGTTCATATTGGTGATAGGCATAGATGGTGAACACCATCTTCCCTATCCCTGCTTGTCACACGAGGAAGAAATTGCAGCTAGTGCATTCCATTTCATTTGAGATCTTTCCATATTAATAAAGAGAGTTATTGGGCCCATCCTTTGTTTCATCCTTCCTTTTGGATTTTATTCATTTGCATGCTGATGCATCAAACCCTTCATCCCAGATCCCAAGAATGCAGGAGAATTGAACAGCGAGAAAGCTATTTCTTTAGCGGCACCAATTGACTTTTCTTTTCCAAATATACCCTCATAATAATTTTAAATTTTAAATTTTAAATTTTGTAGAAGTGGTTATATAACCACCCACTGTTTTCCCTATTTTTTATTCGTTTCTTTTTTTTTGAAATTTAATGACTTGAATTCCCATAATTTGTAGTTAATATATTTTATTTTTGTAATTTATTTTATAATTATTATTTTATTTTGTGGACTTTTTTAAGTATTTTCAAACAATAACAAATATGGGTATAAACACTAGTATATATAATGACAAATAGGGTACTATTTTTTTTGGGACTCATTTGACTGAAGTTCTAAAATTATTTTTTAAGTAGAAGTTACTTTTTAACCAAACAAAATTCTTATTTATTGATTTTATAGTAAAAAAAAAAGCAAGAAAAGAAAGGGTTTGAAATTGAGGCCTGTTTGGATAATTGCTTATTTACTTATTTCGTTTTGTTTATTTTTGTTTTTAATGAATATTTTTTTATCATTTAGTCAAACAATCAAAATTTTTTACTCCTCTTATCGGAGCGAATCAAAAAAGTAAAAAAAATAATTAAAATATTTAAAAAAATTAGAAAAATAAAAAAAGTCAAAATAAACTAATAAGACAAATTTTAATTTTATTTATTTTTATTTTTAGTGAATTTTTTTTAATCTTTTCATCAAATATTTTTCCTTTTTCGATTCATTTTATTGAAACAATTTGCAAAATTAAAAAATTGTAATCAAAAAGTGAAAAATTCAGAAAAGACAAAAATAAATAAATCTTTGCAATTTAGCCCAAATCTATGAAAATAAGCAAAATATTTGAAGAAAAATATGATCTTTTCTTAGAAGAAGATATTTTTAGTTGTGATTTAAAAAAATATTTTCCCATATCTAATTTTTATATTTTGATAGATAAAATTAAAAATATAAAAATTTGAGGGGCACTAACCAAATTTGTTAAAGGTATATTTAAAAATACTTCCTTATTAATATAATAGGTGCAAGGGAGAATATGAAAACATGAGAGGACATGTGATCATGTGTCTAAGCCTTTGGAAAAAAAACAATAGAAATAAAGATGTAACAAATCATATAAAACAGGATTTTGTGGGTGCTTGGTATTACTGAAACTAATAACTTATGGATTGTAACTTGTAGCAGAAGTTGTGAGTTTTTCATAAATATGTTAGTTTGTAGTTAAAATAGAAAAAAAAAATTATAATTCGTATAAAAAGTTGTGAGTATTTAGAAAAAATTGTAACTTATTTTTAAAAGAGTAGTAGAAAGCTAAAAGTTGACTCTTTAAACTTGGCCAAACACCCCCTTTGATACGAAGCATGGCTACACTCTGAATTTTGGTGAAGTCTTACCAATGGTGCCATCATTCCAAAATACTATCTTTTCTAATCATCCCAAATTATATTTATAAAACATCAAAATATTTTCTTCCTTTTTATATTTGTTTTCTTCGACGCAATTTACTGATGTGCCTACCACTAAATTCCAACATTCAAATTTCTCAACCTTTTTCTGTAAGTGATAAAAATTTAGATTTTTAAAAATGTGTAGTGCTTGGATGATTATAAATCCACCCATTAAATTGTTCTCTGTCCTCACATTATAATCACCATTATTTGAGCATCAATGCAAACAAATGTTGTCAGAATTGTATTCTTTTGTTGATTAATTCATGCTATTATCTCTTCTTTTTTCTTTTCCTAACAAATGTGTAATTACATCTTTTGTTTTTTTAAGAACTATTTTATAATAATGGGCCTCATCTCGTGCTTTGCACTAGACAACTTCACTAGTACTAATTAAATTGTAAGAAACTGTTCCACCAGATTATTTTCCTCTAGGATCTCATGTCAGATCCTAGGTACTTTTAATATGTCAATGGTGTTTAAGGCATGAATACCAAGTCTGTAAGCTTCAACACCCTTCATGAAGGTGTTTTCTTTAATAATTATATCACCACTTTGTCACATCTTTGTGATTTCTAGCTTTATATGTGATTTGTGTAAGATACTTTCTCGTGGCTTTTTGTTTTTTTGTCTTTTTCCTATCCCCCTTCTAATTTTGAATTATATCCCAGCTTACTATCGCGGAGCCATGGGTATTTTGCTCGTGTATGATGTTACGGATGAATCATCTTTCAACAGTAAGTCAGAGATTTAGATGGTTAAGCATTTTTCTTCTTCCTTAGAGATTTAGATGGTTAAGCATTTTTCTTCTTCCTTCATTCTTTTTTATTCAGAAGCTTTTTTTTTTCTGGGACTTAATGTTAACTGGCCAACATCTTGAAGAATTCTCTATTATCTTATGCTTCATTGGAACTCTATCCTGCCCCCAATATTTCGTTTTAAAAAATCAAAGTTCTTTTCCTATGTACATTGCCTAGTGTCACAAGGACTACGCTTGTCAGGTTTTCCTGCTTTCTCTACTTCTTAAAGATCTTGCTTCCCAAATTTTCCAGACATTCGGAATTGGATTCGCAACATTGAACAGCACGCTTCTGACAATGTCAACAAGATACTGGTAGGGAACAAGGCTGACATGGATGAAAGCAAAAGGGTATGTTGTTTTGTTTAAATTTCTCTCTAAGCCCAGCCCTTTCTATACCTCACTTAAATTGCCTCTGACTTCAATTCTACAAGTTTAGCCCATCAATTCAATTTAATTCCATTTCAAAATTATCCCGTGGACCACTCAAATATTTAAATCACCTCTTACATAATCTCTGCAGGCTGTGCCAACCTCCAAAGGCCAAGCACTAGCTGATGAATATGGCATCAAATTCTTTGAAACCGTAAGTACAATGCACTGGAATTTGTTAAAATTTTATCAATAATGTCTTTTACATATTAAAGTTGCTGTTTATTGCAGAGTGCAAAGACAAATCTCAATGTTGAGCAAGTCTTCTTCTCAATAGCAAGGGATATAAAACAAAGGCTTGCTGACACTGACTCCAGGGCTGAGGTATTTGAATCACATGCCCTATTGTGAATAAAGAAATTGTAGCTTTGAGATCTCAGTTCTAAGTGCTGAAAATGTATGTTTATTTGTGTTTTCCAGCCTCAGACGATCAAAATCAATCAACCAGACCCGGCAGCTGGGTCTGGTCAACTTGCACAAAAATCAGCTTGCTGTGGTTCTTAATCGAACGAGATATTGGAGGAGAGCTAGCACGTATCGGAGGGGCTACTCTTTGGAGAAGAACGAAAGGAAAAACTAATTGTGAAGACAATTTGATGGGTGCTTGTAGTTTTTCTAAATGTCATTCTTTCCGAACTTGTTTTGGTGTGTGAAAGATAGGACCTTATTATTTCGGAATTTCTTTTTTATTCTTTTTTTTTTTTGCAGATGGTTTCTTTTGTTTTCCCAGACTCTTTTTAACTTATTTCGCATGACATGCTAACCCCTGCATATGTTATCGTTATGTCGTTGGTCAATCTGTAGAAAGGCAAGTAGAAGAAGTTTTCCTTCTGGAAAACAGATTTGCTCATATAACTTCTCTTTCCAGGAATGTGGTGAAGAAATAATTTTGATTTTAACTTGACAAAAATGTTATTATAACGCATGCTTAATTTCAGCATAAAAGCCCGGCAAGTTCTGAATCAGATATCTCAAATGAATGCACTGTTTTTGTTTTGCTAGATAGGGTAGCTGGTGTGGCCTTGTATATTCGCATACTTAGGCCTGTCTGATTGACTAGAATATTTATAAAGGGATATATGATTTCACAAAATAAATAATTTCATAAAACTTATAGCGAGTATATTGATATTACGTTCTCTTTAGTTATTGCATGTCTTTCATTTTGCGAAATGAAATTTATTGCCTAATCAATACGCAATTCTTTTACTATTTGTATTCAAACAAAAAAACATACAATTTCTGATATATATAATTTAACTCTTCATTCAATTTAGTCAATTAAGTATGCCCTCCATTCATTTGTTTTGTTCACGAATTCGAGTTGCATTGTATTCAGAAAAAAATAAAAAAAACAAAAAGAAAACAGAGATGGGATAGGATACAACAAACCAGAAGTAGGGAACGTAGCTTTGGGCCTGATCCACCGAAGTCCCAACAGTCAAACAGCTAGTTAGCTAATTCTTCAGCCCATCAGGCTTTAATTACAGCTAGAACCCAAATCAAAAGGTATCTATCAACTTGGGTTTTTGATGGAGGAGGCGGTGAACATGAATTCATGGCAGCAAAGGCGCTTAGTCTTGTCACGTGCATGTGCTGGAAGCAGGAAGGAATTTCAAGAAGGATTAAGGTAAATCTTGTTATCCCACAATACTCCCAAGTCTCCAAAGACAATAGTACAGATCCATTTCTGGCGTTCCAGACAATAGTACAGATCATCAATCTACTATACATGAACTTGAAAGATACTGATTTACTGCACCGCTTGGGCAAGCACCTGCTTTAACTACTACATAGTTAATTCAGCCACTCTAAAACCAGAATAACTTGATTCTAAAGAACCACAAAGACAACTTCAAACCTTAAAGCAACTAAATGCCGCAAAATTACTAAAAACAACAACAGATTTCCCATACCAAGCAGCACTTGATACCAGATAATTTAACAAATTCCGGATTTGCTTCTATGCACATTAAAGATAACCTATCTCACATTTTGACAAGAAGCTCCCATTAACCATACAAGTCTCTAGTAGAGGTTTTCTTCCTTCCCATATATGCGTTGAAGCTCACGAGTTGCAGCTTGAAATGATTCTGTGGCAAAAGGAAATAGGAATAGAATGAGTACGGTAAAACTACTAGCATTAAAAGCTGGCAGAGAGCGAGAGCACAAACTTCACAAATGCCTAATAGGAAAAACAAAGATAAAGAAAAGAATCATTCAACCAAACAATATCTAACCTTTCCATATGCGGAAGGACTTCTGATTGATTGGAGAACCGGTTATAGTTTGAATCGCATCAAACAACTGACTCTCTGGGGTGTTTCTCAACTCTTGGACTATCTGGTAAATAGTCTTCCCACTTTCAAAGTAGATGTGATTGTTTGGGTGCTTTGTTTTGCAACCGGCGTGACGTTCATACTCGTAAGCATTTAGCACCTTACAACCCACTTGATTCATCAGTTAGGTCCAAAGAGTCTAGACAAAATAAAAAATGTATTTAACAAGTTACCTTGGAGTAATTACATGATTCACAGGCGCAAAGATAGCCAGAACCTTTTATACTTCCACGTAGCTCCTAATTGCATGCAATGAGATAAGTCACCAGACAGCAAATTTATAAGGAATGGACACAAGAACATAAAATTACCTCCCGTGACAAAGAAGAAACATACTTCACCGGCACTCCATCAAGTATACCAGTTGATATCAAGCTTCTGACATTCGAAGGAAAACTGTTTGGAGCATCTTTCCTAGTTGCTTTTACCTCTGACTTATTCTTGGTCACAGACTCAGGTCTGGATTTAACTACCTGTGAGACATTTAGAACCGCACTTGCAGCAGATGCATTTAACTCCTTTTTCTCTGGCATTTCTGATTCTTGAACAGAAGATTGACCATATATCAACTCATAGCTACTCAAGGGCCGAGCCAGTGGGTTGAAAATAGGTTCTTGGTGAAATACACCAATAGGTATTGTATTCGACTCTCCCTTATTATATGAGTGACCAATGGATAAGCTATTTTCATTCCCCTTTTCAGATCCGGACTCTATGGATCTGACATTGGCATCACCCTTGTTGTAGGTTTGGCCCATTAATATTACACTTCCATCTTCGTTACTGTAGCCTTGACCCATGGATATGAAACTGGTTTCATTGACGTGGTTATAGGCCTGACCAATGGACGTGCTACTATTATGTTCCTTGGGTGCATGCAAAACATTATCAGAGTCCTTAACCTGATTGACTTTAACTTTTCTAAGTCCACTATAGCTAAGACACATTTCTGGATCCTCCAGAGTATGCGATATAGACAAACCCATAGATGAATCCTCTCCAAATTGCTCATCAATGCCTCTTTTTCTCATATTTAACTCATCTGTTCCAACTGGAGAAATATGTTGTTCATTAAAATTAAATGGCCCGATCGGCTCACCTCCAAATAACTGGTCCATCAATTGGCTTGGGACTGACTGAAAATTGGAAGCATTTTCCCAAGGAGTCGCATTTAAAATTCCAGTGGTCGATTTGCTATTTGGAACTTGTGTGGCTTGCTTCTTGTTGGGGAATAGCTCCGGCTCAGTAGCATCAGCAAACCATTGATGAGAACGCTTTGGTTCAATTCTGGATGGATTATCGTATGCTGCATCCCTATCAGTTAAATGTCCACCACCTTTTGCCATCCAAAGGCCCTTGTTCTGGTAAGACTGCCAGAGACGGTCACTTAGAATAACAGAAATTTGGTTGGTTTTCAAATGTGGGTAAATATCAACAAATAGTTTCTCAGCCTGTAAAACTGATAACTTCATCCTCAAAGAGAGAAAAAGAGTGGGAGATAACACATCTTGAAAATTCAAATAAAAATGGATGCCCAAATAAGACACCATGGGTTAATGTCAACAACAGAAAACATATGCAACTTGTTGAAGAGACTAACAATATCACGATAAGAACCACATCACAGTAACAGAAGACCCTAAGAACAACAACCTCCACAGGAATTTACCCTTGACATCTAGACTCAGGGGGCCAGGAATACTGCATTCATTCTCTATTCACATCTGGCTCCGACCCCCACAGACAGTCCACAGAAATCCTCGCTATGATCTCCACCACCGGTGGCTCCAATCATAACTGGCTAATGGCAGAAATAACCAATCCATAATGCACGAAGATCAAGAGGCCTTTGGCCCAACGGTACGGGCACACTCCAAATGGGGTGAGGTGTTCAAGCCTTGCCAAGACCAAGGTGTGGAAGTAGGTGCATGTGTATTTGCTGATAGAAAAAAATTCATGAAGCCAAAAACAGAGTGCATGCTATGTGTGATTAGAGGGGTAGAGTTAACCGAAACAGAACAGTTTTCTGAATAGTTATAGATTAAGGTTTTAGTGCAGGAAAAGAACAGTTTTCTGAGTAGTTATAGATTAAGGTTTTAGTGTGGGAAAAGAAGACGAAAGAGGCTAGGGTACAAAACAAATGATTGATGTCAGAACAATAAACATGCAGGCCTATCCATAGCTCTTCATAAGGAAAGGATTTTGCACAATTTCAAAACGCCCTTTGAGCGGGACCACCTGCAAAAGCAACTGCTTCAAAACGCCCTTTGAGCGGGACTTCCATTTTGGACACCTGCAAAAGCAACTGCTTGAATACCTATGAAGCATGGGAATTTTGAACATGTTGTCATGCAAGACCAAGTACGCACCCAGAAGGGGTACGGCTTTGGTATGGCAAAATATGTACTGGGTATGCCAAAAAAGAGTGAGTACTTTCAAATTTAATTTTGACTTTTGGGCACGGCTCCAATATGTTTTGGGTACGGTTTCAATATGTTTTGAGAACGCAAATGGTACGTAAGTCGGTATTTTGGAAATTTATTTGAAATTTCAAAAACTACAATGATCTCAAAATAAAATAACTTGTTACCTCATTTTATATGAATATAAGTTGGAGTAGAAAGTAAACCCCTAACAAGTTAACAACACATTGTTAAACCAAAACACACTTTTGATGTACCATAACTCTGCTATTACCAACTAGTGTCAAAATAAATTGGGCTCGGTATTTTCAACGACTAACTCATGGGATTGAATTAGTTACCCTGAGATGATCTTAGCCCCATGTTTGTTAATGCATTTTGTAGTCGGAAAAATTTATCCGACCAGGACAAAGAATACCTCATACGGTCCCAAGGGAGGGGTGAGACTCATAATCCTAGGATAAATGGAAGGTGAAATTAATATAGAAAATATCCACAATACCCTTAAAGTTACTTCACAATCTAGATATGTATACTCGTTTTAACTCTTTATCACTCGTCATTATAAAAACTTTAAAACGGTCAGTCATAGTGAACCAAGGTCAGTGAAACTGGACCCGGTTTATTTTGTATTATGAAATAAACCCTTGGTGACATATTTGCTTTGTAGCATGGAACATTGTTGTGTTATTTTGATTACATATTTGCCTGTCAAATATATAGTCATGAGTTGATGGCAGAGTAGGATGTTTCTATTTTGTATGATATAGTAAGAAAAGTAAAGATTAGGGTAATTATGTCATTTGTACAATTTATCCTTGTCATGTCCTTCAATCTAAACGTGAGATACATAAACGTGGGATACATAGAATAAGATGAGTCCAGCCATCTAATCTTATGATTCTCAAACGTACAATTCATGACATTACCCGAACTAATACTCCCAGGGAAAATAGTCCCAAGAGTAATTAATAGTTCCAGGAATACTAACACCCATCATCTAATCCCGCAAAACAAACAAACCCTTTGTGATCTAGAATCTATTTATTTTTTGTTCTCTTTATCACTTATTCCTTATTTTTCTTATTTGTTTTTACCGAATCAACATTTCTTCAATGTTGTTAAATAATTTTTTATAATGGTAAAGAATTACCATAATACTAAAAAATATATAAACAAGGACATTTATCTTTGTAACTCAATCATATCCCAAATTTTTTTAGATTTTTCTGTATTGTGTTTCCTGTATCATATCATACCCGTACCACCTACTAGCACCTGTGCTTCGGACTTGGAACACCCTTTAAGGCGCATGAAGTCCATTCGGCATTCTTTGAGCACCCGTCAAGTGGAGCTCTTGATATGGTGGGCTATGGCTTTGGTATATACTAGGTACAACAAAACTTAATTTAAAAAAAAGTAGGTACGCGTTTCAGGTACCTGATATGCATGCAGAAGTATCATATAAAGTACCGATGTCTTTTTGAAGTATGGATGTTTCATAACTTGTAGTTGAGTGGTTGCTGGTTGGCTTAAACTTTGACAAGAGTTGTCATGTAAGAAAAAGCTTGTGGTGTCAAGTGCAATAAATCAGGTCCAACTCTTGGAAGCAGCCACCTTTTGCAAATAAATTTTTAAAAACATGTTTGCTATCCCTCCTACCACCCCCCACTTTAGGAGGGATAGAAACTTTACCCAACTTGTCTAGAACCACCCTTAATGGGATGGGGACGGGTGGTAAAGTTGGGGTGCAGGCAGAGGCAAATAAAAAAGCATGTAGCCTGAACTATGTTCGATACAGGCCTGGAAGCAGGTTTCCACGCCCCAACCCAATTTCAGATGGCATGTGGCAGAACCCGGCCTTTCTAGGATGAAGTTATCATGTCGAAGGTGTACAAAATAAATATAGGCAAAAGAATTTCTTATGTAAGTATTGCAAACCACATTTAAACTATTTTAGATCGACTTAACACCACGTTTTTAAAACCCTTACTCAATATTGAAAAAAAGGTTATAGACATTCTTTCTACTTTTGCAGAGACCTAGACGTCTTTATTATATTTCAACAACCAAATTCAAAATGACACGCCCCTATTCTTTCGTCACTTTTGCTATCACAGTGGGTGCATGGTTTTCTTGAAGGATTATGTTATAAGTTTCTTAGACCAGAATCAGCACACAAGCTACTTTATCATATATGATTTTTATACAATGGTAAAGCATTTAGAACCCTTTTCTTTCTTCTTCCGTTATGCTAGGATTTAGCGCTGAAATACAACACACAACTTAGCACTTAGAAAGCGTCGAGCATGTATCCACCCGCATTTAAGCATGAATTACATGTTTAACATCTTCCACAAAAGTCCTAATTACATCTAATCTCCCCCTCAAGTTTTGATATTTTTCATTTTATCTACAAAAAATAAAAATATTTTCAAATACACACTGAATAAAATCAGTTAGTGGCTCTTCAAACTACTATATTCATTCAAAGACCCACCCCAATTTTAAAGGGAGCTTCTAAATGCACATGCTTTCTTTTCTCAGTACACCACTAGAAACATTGAGAACTTGTACAAGATATATAAATACTTGTACATGAGAGAATACAAAACTAAAGAGTTTGTGCAATTATAAGGCCTCTTAAAACATATTTGATACATTCTTTCATAAATAACAAATTGCATAACACATTGCGAGGAAAGGGTGAATCCAAACTTAGGACTTACTAAATACACCGAAGAGGCAAAGACAAGGATTATATGTCGAAGGTTAGAAGAAACAATAGTTGGCCCACTCCTCGCAACGAAAGACAATTTTGTTGAACTTATTGTAAGCAGAAATGGAGAAATACTTTTTAAAAAATCACAGTTAGAAATATCTTATTTTAAAAGAAGAAGACAATTTTTCTCAAAAACTCAGCTGTAAATTGTTTTTTTTTTTCCTTGCTTTTGTTGACTAAAAACTAAATAAACAAAAAATTCATTTGGTTAAAAGGTGGATTCAACCTGTCAATCATTATTTTTTTATAATTAAAAAAAACTATAAACAAAAGGCTCAAAGCTAATTTCAGATCAAGCATCAAACGAGCCTAAAGTTTAGAAAAAAAATGGATGCCTCCTCTAAGTTAAACTCCTGGATCCGCCACTGCCCACCACTAAAGGCAGTATCAACTTGGCCCTGATATCCAGTACAGTATCAACTTGGCCCTGATATCCAGTACCATTCAATCTAACCATAAATCAATCTGATTAAAAAAATTCACGCAAAGGTGGAGAGACAACCAAATCCAAATACATCAAAGCTAACACTCCAGTACATCAAATTCCATTCAACCTCTGACCAGTACCCAATTATTAAAATGCTATTTGTACATACATACACAACAAACACAGTGGAAAAAAGAAGATTCTTAATTAATTATTTCTTTTCATTTTATTAGCAAACGCTGTTAACTTTATTCTCATTTCTCTAACTCGACAGGAAGAAAAAAAAAAGGAATTTAGCTATTTTCACCTCAGTTTCATGATCTATACTTTCCCTTATCTTTCCTAATCCTTTTGTATTTCCCTCCACATGTCCAAAAAACAAACAAACACAGTGAAAACGCATGTATATGGTCAACATCATCACAAAAGTTAACAAAAAAAAACTAAGAAGAGACCGTTGTGTAAAGCTTTAAAAAGAGCCTAGAACAAACCATTTTGCAATTTCGAGTTCAATGACTGGATGCCACAATAATCACAGCTAGAACACCTGTTGGAAAGATTCTCCCTCTCGTGAACAGAGAGTACCGTCGACGCATTCGGAACTCAACACAAGTAAGCCAACGGTAAAACCCTCATTGCCTGCAAAGCCAAGCCCTAGGATTCAAACTCAGCAAAATCAGACAAAGACAACGACTTTTCACGCAGAATTCGTTCCAATAAAGAGATATAATATAATAGTCAAATCACAGTCGTGCCCTAACCCTAAAATCGGAGGACCAGAAATAATCCGACCTTCGATGACGATGAGAAATCGGAATGGACATCCCGTTCCCGGTCGGGAATCTGTGGAGTCTCCGGCGATATCACACCGGGGCAAACGGCCGGCGATCGAGGAGAGAGAAAGGTTAGGTTTTGTGGTCACAGAGAGAGTGGTTGATATGGTGTCTGAGGAGCACTCGATTTTTGCTCGGTAAAGGGACAAATAATAGAACTGAGGCAGCATGGTCACATGTCACGGTTACGTCTGTTTCAGCCGTACACGTGGTTCTCATCGTATTAATCAGGGCCGATGGTTGCGCTGGACCGCCTGATTTTGTGTCCTTTCGTCCTTGACGGTTAAGAGAATCTCAAATGATCGGTGATCAGGTGGAGCCAATCTCTCAATACGTGGTGACACAACGAAGCCTCGTCAAAGAACTAACCAATCACTTCCTTGCATTTAGAAATCCACACGTAAGCCCTGTTTGGGCTAAATGTCACGAGTTTTACTTATTTTAATTTTTAAAATTTTTTTTATTAAATTTTTTTATTTTTTTGAAACAATTTGATAAGATAAAATTTTGATCAAAAAATAAAAAAATATTCATTAAAAATAAAAATAATAAAAAATATAAAATTTAGCTCATTGACTTATTTTAGCTTATTTTGTATTTTCTGAACTTTTTTTTTATATTTTTATCAAAAAAATTTATTTTTTTAATTCATCTCGAAAAGAATAATTTAACTACATAATAAAAAAATAACTAAAAATAAAAATAAACAACATTACATAAGAAAATAAACAATTATTCCATTTGGGGCCTTAATCAAGTGATTCCACGTTTTTTAAAAATTATTTTCTTAGTGAACTTTTAAAATTTTTAATAATTTTTTTGCATTTCTCGTTTATTATAGATATTTAGGCCTCGTTTGATCATCTAGTTTTAAGTCAAATTTTATATTTAAAATTGCATTAAGTTAAATACGTAAAAAAAATTCATTTGGTGAACCGTATAAATAATTTTAAGCTAAAAGTCAATAAAACAGAGCAAAAGTTTGATTTAAAGTTATAAAACTAGTAGCTTAGTGCCATTAATTTTAAAGTTAACTAACTATTGACTAAAATCAACTTCCTACTACTAATTTTAGCGATAAGTTATAAATTTTTAAAAATACTCATAACTTTTACTACAATTTATAAATATTTTTTTTAATTTCAACTATAAACTATAATTTTCACCAAACACTCATAATATATATTAGATATGTATGTTGTTGACAATGTGAAGAAAAACCCAGGTTTGGGTTAGACTGATCGATTGGTGGTTTAGACCGATCGATAGGTTATGTCTGCAGAGCTTGGAACGGAGAGTACTTTTTGACTGATCGATCGGTCTATACGGAATATACTTATAAGCTGCTTAGGGTTGTAGCAGCCGAGGAGCCTTTTTAATTATTGTTCTTGTGCTATTTTGTACATAGGCACAACTTGTCGAACCACGTAAACCTAGTGTTTGTGCGTGGATTGTCTCTCTTTCTCTTTTCTGCATTTTTATTTCGTGTTTGTGTGATCGTGGTTGATCTTGGGCGGGATTAATAATCGTGTTCTAATCCCCAGCAATTGGTATCAGAGCTCTGGGTTATGAGGTTGATGAACACACAAACACACATAGCATGAGAAGGTAGATCGACAAGAATTGAGAAGTTCGATGGTACGAACTTTGGTTATTGGAGGATGTAGATAGAAGACTATCTGTATGGAAAGAAGTTACACTTGCCGCTCTTGGGATCCAAACCAGAGGGTATGAAGGATGAGGATTGGGCGCTACTTGACAGACAGGTGTTGGGAGTCATCAGATTAACGTTGTCCCGGTCGGTGGCACACAACGTAATTAAGGAGAAGACTATGGCGGATATGATGGTGGCACTGTCAAGTATGTATGAGATGCTGTCAGCAAACAATAAGGTACACCTCATGAAGAAGCTCTTTAACGTAAAGATGGCTGAGGATACACCCATTTCACAACATTTAAACTAATTCAATACTATCACAAATTAATTATCTTCGGTGGACATTAATTTTGATGATGAAGTCAGGGCCTTGATTGTGTTGTCTTCATTGCCAAACAGTTGGGAGGCTATGAGAACGGCGATGAGTAATTCTGCCGGTAAAAACAAACTGAAGTACGACGATGTCAGGGATTTGATATTGAGCGAGGAGGCTCGTAGAAGGGATTCAGGTGAGGTATCTAATTCAGGGTTAAATGCTGGTATGACATTAAATGTTAAAGCAAGGGGTAGAGGTAATGACAGGAATTAGAACATGGACAGGTCTAAATCCAGAAGAGGCAGAAGCAAGTCCAGGTCGGGACGACAGATTGAATGCTGGGGCTATGGCAAGACTGGCCATATGAAAAAGAACTGTAGGAAGTAGAAGAAGAAGGCTGACGGGTGAGTCAGCCGATGCTGTGACAGAGAACGTCTAGGATGCCTTGCTCCTATCAGTTGATAGCCCTATTGATTCTTGGGTGTTAGATTCAGGAGCATCTTTCATACGACGGCACACTAGGAGATTATGGAGAATTATATTACCGGTGACTTCGGTAAGGTATATTTGGCAGACAGAGAGGTTTTAGACATCGTGAGTACAGGCGACGTCAAAATTAGAGTGCCGAACGGGTCAGTGTGAAAGATACATAAGGTACAGCATGTACCTAAAATGATGAAAAATTAAATTTCAGTTGGACAATTAGATGCTGAAGGTCATTTAGTAACCTTTGTTGGTGGTACGTGAAAAGTCACCAAAGGAGCTATGATAGTGGCTCGAGGAACGAAGACAAGTACCATGTACATGACTACTGGTACAAGGGATACAATGGCATTGGCAGACAGCGGTTTAGACACGAGCTTATGGCATCAGAGGCTGGAGCATATGAGCGAGAAATGGATGAAAATTCTGCAGTCAAAGGGCAAGTTACCGGGTTTGAAGTCTGTAGAATTTGATTTGTATGAGGGTTGCATCTTCGAAAAGCAGATGAAGATCAATTTTTTGAAAGGTGGCAAGACACCAAAGCCAGACAGGCTAGAGTTGGTGCACACAGATTTGTGGGGTCCTTCTCCAGTTGTATCTCTTGGAGACTCGCAGTATTACGTGACATTAATTGACGACTCCAGCAGGAAGGTATGAGTTTACTTTCTGAAACACAAGTCTGATGTGTTTGATACTTTTAAGAAGTGGGAGGCTCTAGTTGAGACTGAGACTGGATTGAAATTGAAGTTGAAGTGTTTGAGGTTAGACAATTGAGGTGAATACACAGACTGAAGATTCAAAAATTTATGCGCATCTAGTGAAATCAGGTGGGAGAAAACCATTCCAGAATGCCACATCAAAATGGTGTGGCTGAGCGGATGAACCGAACACTAAATGAGAGAGTCAGAAGCATGAGACTGTATTCTGGGCTACCCGATTGCTTTTGGGATGATGTAGTGAACACAGCAGCTTACCTTCTAAATCAGGGACTGTTAGTACCGTTGGGATTCAGAATTCCAGAGGAGGTTTGGAGCAGAAAGGAGGTAAACTTATTTTTTCTGAAAGTCTTTGGTTGCACGTCCTATGTTCATGTTGATGCCGATGCTAGAAGAAAATTGCAACCAAAGTCTAAAGTCTATTATTTTATTGGATATGGTGATGACAAGTTTGGCTACTGATTTTGGGATGACAAGAACCGAAAGATCATCAAAAGTAAAAATGTGGTGTTCAATGAACATGCAATGTACAAGGATAAGTCAAAGGCTGAGATAGACAGTGTGTTGCCAGAGACGAAAAAATTCGAGTTCATTAACTTGGATGACATATCTGAGGGAGCTAAACAGAACGGGAAAGAGGAAGACAAAGAAAACGTGAATCCACAGGTGGAACATAGTACGCCAATAACTATAGTTAGAATGTCTTTCAGGAGCATCAGACCGCCACAGCAGTTTCACTGTCCTTATTCTACATTCTACTCACTAACAGTGGTGAGCCAGAGAGTTATGCAGAAACCTTACAGACCGAGAGTTCGATGAAGTGGGAGTCAGCAATGAAAGATGAGATGAATTATTTGCTGACAAACCAGACATGGGAGCAGACTAGATTGCCAGCTGGAATGAAGACTTTGCACAACAAGTGGGTATACAGAGTGAAGGAAGAACATGACGGCAGTAGATGCTACAAGGCAATGTTAGTTGTCAAGGGATTTCAGCAGAAGGAATGAGTTGACTTCACTGAAATCTTCTCCCCAATTGTGAAGTTGACAACTATCAGAACAGTGCTGGGAATTGTAGCTGCAGATGATCTGTTTCTGGAGCAGATAGATGTCAAGACTGCGTTCCTTCATGATGAGTTGGAAGAAGACATATACATGCGCCAACCTGAGGAATTTGCAGTGAAAGGTAAAGAAAACATGGTCTGCAAATTAAAGAAGAGCTTGTATGGTCTGAAACAAGCTCCAAGACAGTGGTACAAGAAGTTCCATAGCTTCATGCAGAGTACCGAGTTTACTAGGTTGGAGGCAAATCATTGCTGTTATGTCAAGAGTTTTGACAGCTCATATATCATTCCGCTGTTGTACGTAGATGATATGCTCGTTGCCGGGCCGTGCATCGAGGAGATCAATAATCTAAAAAAATAGCTGTCAAAATAATTTTTCATGAAGGATTTGGGAGTTGCCAAGCAAATCCTTGGGATGAGGATAATCAGAGACAGAGCCGCAGGAACCGTGAGACTATCTCAGGCAGAATATGTAAAGAATGTGCTGAGTAGGGTCAACATAGATAGTGCTAAATCTGTCAGTACACCCTTAGCTAGCCATTTCAGCCTAACTAAGGTTCAGTCTCCAAGGATAGAGCAGAAGCAGGAGCACATGAACAAGGTTTCCTATGCATCGGCTATTGGTAGCCTGATGTACGCTATGGTCTGTACCAGACCAGATATCGTATATGCAGTGGGAGTAGTTAGCAGATACATGAGTAATCTAGGGAAGCAGCATTGGGATGTTGTCAAATGGATTTTGAGATATTTGAAAGGGACTATAAATACGTCATTGTGTTTCACGAGGACAAGACTGAAGCTGCAGAGCTATGTGAATGCAGATTTAGCAGGCGATGTTGACAGTAGGAAGAGCACCACTGGGTTTGTCTACACTTTGGGGGCCACAGCAGTGAGCTAGGCTTCAAAGTTGCAGAAAATTGTGGCACTCTCTACTACAAATGCATAATATGTGGCAGTAACATAGGCTGGAAAGGAGATGGTATGGTTGCAGGGTCTCTTGGATAAGTTGGGTAAGAAGGTTGATAGATGGACGCTCTACAGTGATAGCTAGAGTGCTATCTTTCTTGTCAAAAATCCAGCATTTCACTCCAGAACGAAACACATACAGTTGCGGTATCATTTTATTTGTTCGTTGCTGGATAGCAGTCAGTTGAATCTTGAGAAGATTAGCGGGACGAAGAATCCAGCTGATATGTTGACAAAAAGTGTCAACATTGACAAACTGAAGCTATGCTCGGCTTCAATTGGTCTTCAGGGATAGAAGACAGGAGATTGGGTCACACAGGTTTGAGTATTTGTTTCGGTGGTTTCAAGGTGTTAGTGAGGTTGGAATTTCTCAAGGCTTGAAGTGATTTTACTTCAAGTGGGAGAATTATTGAGAATGTGAAGAAAAACCCAAGTTTGGGTTAAACCGATCGATCGGTGGTTTAGGCCGATCAATCGGCCATGTTTGCAGAGTTTGGAATCGAGAGAACCTTTTGACCGATTGATCCGTCTTTTAGACCAATCGATCGATCTATGCGGGCTGTACTTATAAGTTGCTTAGGATTGCAGCAGCCGAGGAGCCTTTTTTATTATTGTTCTTGTGTTATTCTGTACGTTTTCTCTCCCAGACCTTTCTCCTTTTGTAATCTCCAATCAATAGTGAAAGTGTGTGATCCCGTAAACGTAGGCACAACTTGCCGAACCACGTAAACCTGGTATTTGTGCTTGGATTATCTTTCTTTCTCTCTTCTGCGTTTTTATTCCGTATTTGTGTGATCGTGGTTAATTTTGGGTGGGATTAGTGATGGTGTTTTAATTCCCAACACATGTATGTATAGTATCAAAAAAAATATAGTTTATATAAGTATACGTAGATTATGTAGACAAATAAAGATGTATGTGCAATAAAATATCTTTCAACGGAGGCGTAAAAGCTAAATATCTAATCTGGTACCATCTTTAAATGAATTTTTTTTAAGTATTGTCCCTTAACGCAACTTCAGCACTATCTTTTAAAATAGCTAAAAGTACATTAAATAGAAACCCCTTTATTTTAGATCATTACTATTTTTATTTATGCTCTATAACGCTACTTTTTATTTTAATAATAAATTCTTTGTACCTCTTCTTCCCCTTGCAAACGTGACCAATTTAAAATAAAAAAGGACAATTTAAAGAAAAATGCTCACTAGCCAATTGTAGCTAGCTCATATGAGTATTTCTAAAATAGAGAGCCAATTTAATAGGCTATTAGATTTCAAAAATAGACTCCCACTTGCAAAGTAGTTAATAAGCCTCATTTGCAAAATTTGATGGAAATGTTCTTAAGCTTTAACTTTTTCTTGTTTGGGTGCAATAAATTTTAGGTAAAAGAAGTGCTTTTTACAAACACTTCGCCCTAGTTTAAACTACTTGTTATAATTAAAAGTTAAATAGATGACCATCAAGTCCATAGGTGGATGAAGATTAAGGAAGAAAGAAACAGAATTTTAGGTGTAATAGTGTAAGTAATCAATATAGGATGTTGAAATAGTATTAATAATAAAGGCTTTATCTTTCCTTTCTCTATGTAATTGCATCTTCTTGATATACTGAGAAAACTTGTAAAAACAAAAAAGTATTG
>JAOTRH010000006.1:6111953-6124288 GCA_034768845.1 Heliamphora exappendiculata | reverse complement strand
CCCCATCCCCTCTTTGGGTCTAGAGCGTAATTTGAAGTTGGCCTTTTGTGCTCTAATTACAAGTCAGGAACCCCTGCAGAAACTCAAGCTACATTTTTCTGATACTAGGGACCAAAATCCTCTACCCACTATTACATCATCGCGACTTGATAACTTTTGAAGGATAGAATCGTTGACCAACAGTTTCTTGGTTGACATCATTGGCTTCTCTAGGTAATTTCTGATGCAACATATATGGAAAATAGTACTTATACACACAACCACACATCATAGCTCGCCAGAATATGTGTAGTTATAAGTGATCCATTGTCCAGAAAGCTTCACCAGTCTAGCCCCAGCTTAAATGTTTTCTTTCTGACTTGATACTACATGTAAAGCTCTTGAGAGTTGAGCTCTCCCTCCCTCCTATCTGTGTGTGTGCATGCATTTACGTGCATGTATGCAGCGTGGAGATCTTTCTCTTAATTGTAAACTACCAGTCAGCAACTAGATTTTTTTTTTTGCATGCAGTATTATTATGAACCAGGGACTGGACGAAGGTTCCGATCCTTAATTTCTGTTGAGAGATACCTAGATGAAGTTGGAGATAATGCACCTCTGTCCCAGATGTTTAAATCAGGCAGCCATGTTAAGGTGTGTTGAAAGTTGATAAGAAGCCCGTTGTGCTCCTGTTCGCGTTGAGCCATTGAGTTATTGACCATATCTATTTCTGTTTTTTGTCACATACTTTTGGTTCACAGAAGAAAGTTTGTAGAGAGAAGGTGAATACGTCACCGTACTTTGCCCAGCCACCGGCTAAAATCAATTGGGTTCTTGCTGATCCTGAAGGACTCACATGGAACCCTTTCATCGGAGAATCAATGGTTCCAGAACCTGTAAAACAACGATGGGCCAATAGATTTATTATATCCATTGATGACAGAAATTGTGGTGCAACAGATGTTGCTCGGCTAAGGTATTATGCTCTGGTTTATCCAAATCTCAATGTTGGTGATGGAGGAAAAAACATGTAAGACTCACATTTCTAGAGTTTGTCTTCTTGGATATTTTGTTAAAAAACGATTCGTCAACCCTTATCCCGTACTTTATCTTACTTTAACCAAATATTGTACAAATAGTGCTACAGTTATCTCATAGTATTAAAAAAAAGAGAGACCTATGTACTATTTATCCCTCATATCTTATCCGATTCAATCCGACAAAGCAAGTATGGGCTGTTCTCACAATCTGAGTCCTTGGCTAAACTTGCTCCTTTCTCGCGCACTGACAGTTTTAATTTGGAGTGCATCCATTTAGCATTTCAGAACATGTTAACTATAAGTATTCCATAGCTCGTGACGAGTTGTTATTAAGATGTTAAGCTATGGTACCAAAATTCGTATTTCTTACGCTTTGGATGTTGTGATATTTTCTTTATCTTGGCAAGATAATTATGCAGAAGGAAGGATTCCCATGCAATGACTAAATCATATTTTGCTGATGACCGCTTGGGATATAATTTTTTGCAGTTAATGATGATTAGCAGCGGATGAACTCCCTGGGCGGTGGGGGCCGGGGAAGAGGTTAGACACCGGATTTTGTAAACATAGACTTTGTAAAGTCTTGGGTCGTCATCGTCGACTTTGATCATCTTTACTGATATGTAAAATTTCCCTTATTTTCACCCTTGATTGTCTTTCGTAATTCTGAGGGCCTTACTACTAGTGTTACTGTTTAACAATCTTTTCAATGCAGGGCAGACCCATAATTTTAATTTCAGGAGCAAATGACTCTTATAAGTTCTAAGGTGGTGCAAATATTGAGTTTTTTTTTTAATTTTTAATTTCAGGAGCAAATGACTCTTATAAGTTCTGAGGTGGTGCAAATATTGAGTTTTTTTTAATTAAAAAAAAAACTTGGGGGCAAACTTATGTAATCTTTTAATATTTAGACTAATATTATTATAATTATGAAATTTTTTTAGAACTTAGGAGGTGACGGTCTCCCATTCGTCCCCTTGAGTCCACTTATGCTTGTAAAGAAGACTAGCGTCCATTTGAGACTTAGCTGAGATATTTCAAGTTTTTCAATAAATATATTAATCAGTGCTAGTTAAGTAACCCGATTTAAAGTTGTTTTTTTTTATACTTAAAGTCATTTTTAAATTTAAAAAGTAAAATTTTGGTTTGGCAAAACTTATACCTGGTTCAAAGGTTAAAAATTTATTTGGTTTAAAGTTATTTTAAGTCAAAAGGTAATAGGACAATAAATCAAAAAAATTTAAAGGTAGTGAAATAATAAATCAAAAGGCTTTAGTTAAAAAAATTGATATAGTTTTTTTTATAAATATCTTTAGATAATTTTATATTTAATATAAAATAAGTTTTAAAAATATATTTTTTATAAAAAATAAATATGTATAATAAAAATTACAATATTTTTAAAATTATATAAAAATATTTTTAATTAATAAGTAAAAAAGGACTAGTCCAATCTCCACGAGCACAGGAGAGAAGTTGTGTACTTTGCAAAAGTACAAAGAATAAGCACAAAAACTTAAATATTCATAGATAAATCATAAACTTAGTGAAATGTATTTTTATTATTAATCTCGACTGGATTTTGTATTTTTAAAATTTTATGTGATAGTA
Organism: Heliamphora exappendiculata; assembly: GCA_034768845.1. Classification (NCBI taxonomy): domain Eukaryota; kingdom Viridiplantae; phylum Streptophyta; class Magnoliopsida; order Ericales; family Sarraceniaceae; genus Heliamphora; species Heliamphora exappendiculata. Next base: position 6,121,658 of record JAOTRH010000006.1, on the reverse strand, counting down.
TCTTATTTATGTGATGGTATCATTTTGTAGAAGAGGTGTCAAACGTGGCGGTGCCATTCTGGAGAGAGGCGTTGAGCTTAGTGAAGGCTATGAGTTTGTTGAGGTTTTGGAGTGATGGCATCGATAGCGAAGGTTTTTGAGATGGCGCTGAACCTGTTGAAGGTTCTGGAGTGATGGGAATAGTGAGGGTGAAGAGATACAATTAGGCTATATTTGATGGGTGGAATTACAACATTGGATTGAACTATTAATTTAAAGTTCTTAATTACATATTTGTTTACTGTAACAGTGGCGGGATTAACTATCTTGAATGATTTTTAATTCCATAGATTGATATATAATTACTCTCATAAAGAGGATGGAATACATAATGCAGGAATAACAAGACCCATGAAACTAAATGTAAAATTACTTATTCACCCTCAAATATAAATTTTAAAATTGGCAGCCCTTGTTTTTGTCTACTTTTAACTATTTACCGTGCTCTATAACTCGAGGTTTGAAGGTTCGAGACTATAGAGTCCCGAGAGTTCAGGGTCCTAGAGATCTGAGGTCTCGGGGGCTTGGGGTCACAGGAGTCCAGCAGTCCAGAGGTCCCGAGGGTCTGGAGTTCCCGAGGTCCAAGGTCCTAAGAGTCCGGAGCTATAAGGTTCCAGAATCCTGGGATCCAAAACTACGAAAGTCCAGGGTTCTGAAAATTCGGAATCCAAGGTTAGGGAATTTATATATATTTCTATTAAAAATATAAATAAGTAAATTAAAAAAATAATTACTATGTAAAATTGAGCATTAATAGATAGGCAATAATAAGATTATTGTCACCGCTAAGTTAAAAATGAAATCAAAGGTAATTTACAAAAAATGAATACCAAATTCTTTATATGAATATCTTTTTTATCAAATTATTTATCTTACTTAATCCTTACAAAAACAAACAAAAGACTTGATTAAAATGCATATGATAAGTAATTATCCCATAGAGTAAACAAATAAATGAATGGATTAAAGTTAAAATATTTTATCCAAAAAATTTGATATTCTAGAACTTCTAGTCTTGAGACATCTAATTCACGCTAATTCTGTTCAACACTCTAAACATGGTCTTGAAATTTTTGGATTTCAAAAACTCCGTGACGAAGGTTCTAGAGATCTTTTAAAAAAATAAAAAAGAGAAGTTAGAAATTTAAAATAGAATACTTAGAAGAAAAAAAATTAAAGGTTTCAGAGTTCCATGAAAATTTTAAATACAATAAAATACTCAAGTTAGTTTAAATGGATAGTTAAAATAGATAATAGTATTGAAGTCCATAAATATAAAATGACTAGGTAAAATAGATAGAAAGTGTTCTTTTTATATACTTTAGCCTCTTGTTTTAGAGAACAGTGTTGGAGATATCCTAAAGAGGGTAAATTATAAATATAAAGGGATGTGATTTGAAAAATAAATCATACCTCAGCTTCCAGTCAACATCTTAAACCTACATATGTTAACTTCATTATCTGAAAAATAAAACAAATTAATAACAAAACTCAAAGCAGCATTGGAAGTGATGGAAGCTTACCTCCTCTATAATTCATAAGCTTCAGAACCAAGAATAAAATTCTCAAATTGCTCAACAAATAAATAAAAACCAGATAGATTATTTCAAATATCTATTAGCAATAAAGGGAACTCCCAAAAATTTCCATAAAGCAACTCACTGTTTTATTGTAACTCTTTGCCTCACCTGGTTCTGATCATAGCCAAGTTTGCAACTAACCATGGACCATCTTATCCAACTTTATTTAATACCAAAAATCAAAACTGAATGTATGATTTATCTCAATCTTCTCTCATGCATCGGTATCCTGTCTCGAGCTCTTTTGGACTATGAATTGGAACAATAATTTTATGAACACTCAGATTTTGCCAGGGGAAGCAAAAATAGAATCAAGATCAAAGTCTTCCAGACAAGTAGAGAGAGAGCTTATCTCTCAGAACCACCGCGGTGTTGTCGGCAAATTCACAGATTTCTTGTTTGTAAATTGTGTCATGGTGGTGAGACAAAGGCAACTCATCCAGCATGTCATCTTCCATGTCAATCACGATATTATGAAGAATGCAGCACACGAGGATAATCCTCGGCAACCTATGCTTGTCGGGTCTCCACATCACTCCTTGAATTATCCTCCACATCTCCTTCAACTTTTCCAATGCCCTCTGTGCCACTACACGAGTTGCAAAATGGCGCTTATTGAACTCGGTCTTGGATTCTGAAAGCTCTTTCCCTTGAAATGGGCTCATGAGCCAGGGCAGCAATGGAAACCCCGAATCCCCAACTATATATTCCCTTATTTCTGTTCCTTCTGAGAGCTTCACCTTGTTCCCTTTTAACCTCTCTCCTTTCTCACAAAGTTCGAAGAAATTCGACTTCTGAAGCACATCAAAATCATTCATTTTTCCTGGCCATCCAGTAACTATATCCTGGAACCTCATATCAGGATCAACAATTGCCTGCAAGATCATACTATGGTTCTTCTCCCGATCAAGCCACATGTTACTTGCCATTTCAGATGAAGAGAGCAACATGGTAATGTGGGTCGTATCGATGGCACCACAGCAATTTGGAAGGCCTCGAATTTTCTCGAATTTGGATTTTATGTCTGTCATTTGTTGTTCTGTGGAAGGCCACTGAAGGTGGCGAAGCCCCCTTTCTTCCATGGCCTCCACAAAACGCCATGTCACTTGAGAGACAGTTGAGTGATTTGTCCCAAATAAATCGGCAACTGCTATTAGTGAATCACCAGAACTTAGCCTCCTTAATGCTATGGCTACTTGATCATTTAAAGACATTGGGTTTCCATTACTAAACATGAAGTTTCCTGTCTTGGCCATCATATGATCATTCACAAGCGAACACATATAGTTGAAAGTTTTTCTGGATATCTTGAACACAGATTCGAACTTATCCAAACCCTTGGATGTAGATGAAAGACCTGCAGATAGGAGGAAGAAAAAGGCATCATCTATTCGTAAATGAAAAACATTCATAGTTGATCTTTCTAGGCTTTTCAAGTGTTCTAGCCTTCTAGGAGTAAGAAAAATAACCAAACTTCACTTCTCTCTCTAGGCCTCCCCCCCGCCCCAAAATAAATAAATAAATAATTAAAGAAAAAGAAGGCATCATCCATTTGTCAGTTTAATCCTAAAATTATCGTAAACAAGTGCAAATGATTTATTTGATGATACTATACAAACTTAGGAATTGAAAGGTGACCTCTGAAATAAATATATAAATATATAAATATATATACTGGGGTTCATGACAAAACCAACAATAACAAGTACAAAGTAGCGGCGACTCTAGAATTTTTATTTTTTATTTTTTTAACAGCAAATATACGCACACCCACAACTTCCACACCTTACATTTAGCAAGATTTGAACTCTCAACCTCTTATTTGGGAATCTAACATTTAAATTTTATCGAATTTTATTTATTTTATAGAATCATAATTTAATTTAAATTTTAAATTTTAAACATTTAAATTTTATTTATTTTATAGAATCATAATTTTTAATCACTAATAATCTATATAGTACAAACTAAAATAAACGTATCAGTTAATAAGTATAATACACTTCTAATATATTCATACTATTGTTTTAACAAAAAATGTAATAAATAAACTTTTACAATTGTATCCGACGAGATTTCATGTTTTGAAATTATTGCAGTATAGTCTCATTGCCAATGGTAACAAAAATATCTTTCTTAATATATGTAACTAGGTAATCATTGAATCAAATTGCACAAAGAACATCCATGTATTTACCTTTGTAAAGATGTTGCTAAGCTCTTGAAGTAACATATCTATGATTGTGTAGAATTATTCAATGCGGTAATAATGCAAATTTATAATTTGTGGGTGTCGTGGCTTTCTAGAAATTATGAATTATCATCTATGATCGGAATAGAAATACTTGGTGCGATGCATTGGAAGTAATTATACAGTAATTTTATATTATTATGGGATTAATAATATTTTTTAATGGAGTTAATTATAAAAAGGCAGCTCAGTGCACTAAACTCGTGCATATGTGGGATCTGGGGAGGGGGGCGGACTACGATGGGTCAATAGTACGCAACCTTATCTTGCATTTGCAAGAGACTGTTTTTACGCCTCAAGCCCGTGACATCCAGGTCACACAGCGACAACTCTACCGTAATGGTTAATTATACACCAATTTTTAAAAAATACTATAATAATAATAAAAATAATTTCTTTGATGGGGTCAATCGATCCCAACGTTTAACATGTGGCGTCACCACTGGTACAAAGCAAATGTACAAACAAAAAGGTATTTCAAAAGCTTAGATGAGTAGAACAAATAAAATGTGGCAAAGCCAACTGTTGATGAAGGGGATGAAAATAAAGTTAAACACTTTATGTTGAGAATGAATAACCCCATTAGATATATATCTATTCTAGTGTACAGATCATAGAGCACACTCACACAATACAATTATCAAGACATATTAACAAATAAACTTGGTATTTTGCTCAGAAATCATTAGTTTATACTTACTAAAACAGATTCCGAGCCTCAAGTTTGATGTTTCATTCATGCTTCATGGATGTGCACATCATTTGTCACATACTGCAGATCTTCACTGCCATCTTTAACCAATTTACATCACAATGGTCAAGCAAACAAAATAAGAAAGCAACTGTGTTTTCACTCGTGCGTTTTTTTGGTTCTGAAAATGTCTAGGGTGAAACCTTCACTATTTCAAAGCATCTCCCTCTTTTACAAAGTACTAAGCAACATTCTGTTGCGACACTAAGAGAAATTTTTCATCAACACACATACAGGGAGACAAGAAAAAGGAATTAGCAAATAAGGCATTCAGCGAAGGGAAAAAGGAACTGAATAGGCTTTTCCATGAGTGGTCATGACCCTAAAAAGCCAGGAACTTGCAATTTAGCCCATAAAAGGGGCCACCAAAGCACGTTTCTATAAACTAAGACGAGAGATAGGAAGGCAATAACCTAGTCAAACTTGCTAGATAGACACGTGATTTTCATGGATGGCTAATTGATCTAGTACAATACCTCCAGGAGTATTTCGAAATAAAGAATCTTGATGCCGTAGTGAAGACACACGTGTCCAGAGAAGTCGGACACATCTTGGACATCGACACTCAGGCAAACACACCCTAACATGTGTCGACACTAGTTCGAGCATGTTGTATTTTTCTTGCAAGCTTAGAAGACATCAACTCTTAGCATGGATAACTATGCAAAATCTACATTACAGCTCATGCAAGACACTCCGACATGTGTTGAGTCTTGGAAATTTCCTATGATATAAAGACCCCATCTTGCTTTTGTTTATGGAGATTGCTTCTTGAAACCTTGTCCTTGTATTGGGATATGAAGCACATACTGTTAGTATCATCATATAACATAGAACTATAAACAAACGAGCCCAGATGTGTTTTCTCCATTGCATGAAAAAGAATCTGGGATCTCTCCTGTAAGTCCATGAGAAAACAGGGAATGTATGATCAGCTATAATTTAATGACATTAACAAAACTTTCGGGGCAAGGTAGCTCATATCTGCTCATCATATTCTCCTGTGTTCTATATTCTAGGGTGACTTCATATCTAAGGGCTAGATTGGTAACACAGTTTTTTAGTTTCTTTCGCTTTTTTGCTTTTTTAGCCATAAAGCTAAAAGGAAAATAAGACAGGTCAATTGGTAATTTAGCATTTTCATTGGCTTCTAGAAAACTATCGTTTGGCAACTCTTTTTAGATCTTTTAGTCTTTTGTTTCAAAATGATGATTGTGTCCATTAATAGGTTTTGGAATCAACTTGTAATATGTAAGAAGAACAATTTCACTTTTCATACAAAGTGTTGAGATTCACATAGAAAAAAGCTAAAAAGTTGGCTTTTTTGATTTTTTGGTTGATACAAAAGAGCTTATTTTACGTTTTTTCTTTTTTGCAAAAAGCTTGGCTTACCAAACAAGGCCGAATTCCCACCAAGTTCACGCCTTTGGAAACACCCTCTGCAATATAAAATAGTTCTTGACTAAATTTGAAAATCTATTCAATAACATTTCAAAATATATGTTTATTTATTTTACTTAGTATCTTCAAAATATTTGGATTTGATCTTTTACATCAAGTAGTCATCTAACTGGATTGGTAGTTTGTCCACTGAACTGCTCTTACAGTTTATCAAACAGTTAAGTCTTTTAGAAATGATACCAATCTTCATCAAGTCACACCACAAGTTCTCCATCACATGCCCTGAGATTTTCCCTTCTCTTGACTTTTGAGTTGTCTGCTTTGTGCGATAGATGAAATATTCCTAGTTTTAGATTCTTCATCCTCGAGCCAAACTTTCAGTCGTGTACTACTGATGTCAATGCTAAGGGGCAATTTTTTCCTCTTTTCATATATGAAAGCTGCACCTTTAAGCATACATATTCAACTACATTAATAAGATTTCAACCTCAGTTTGGCCGACACATTCACATGAGAATATTCTGTTGCACATTGATGCATTTGAAAAGTAAACGTTTGACAGATCAAATTCTCATTCCATTCCATACCACATAAATTAGGAAGAGCATATAATCCACACACTTCTATGGCTCCAAGTAATTGTCCTCTCATATTTAAATCATCCCGATTCTTGTTCTAGATCAAAACTCAAACGAGAGATGCACAGCATGTTCATATTTAATGACCACTTTTTCAATCCCACTGACCACTGTAACAACCACATATAAACGCCAATAGTTTAACAGTAAAGGAACCTAAAGAATCTCATTTGTAAAGGAAGAAGATGGTATATTAACTACCACCCGTTCATCAATGCAACAGGAATCCGGCAATGCTCAGGGTCTGGAAAGCTCTGCCTGTCTGCCATCATGCATAACCTAATATGAGTTCTATAAAGCCTGGTCATCATTTTGCAGTCCTGCACGCATTATAATCACAGTCGCCTAACAAAATATAGGTGTAATTAGAAGCTAACATGTTTCCTATCCTTGCAATGACTTTCATCTAAAGTTAGCAAGGTAGTTCTCCGCACGTATTATAATCAAATAGTCAGCTAATAAAACAAGGTACAATTATCGTGCCTCATATAATGACAGTAATCTAAGTTAGCAGTCTCCTGATATGAAGAAATGAATGTATTTTTTTCAAGTTGTCAGGTAAGAAAGCTGTGCTATGCCAAGCATATGGCGAACAACAATCTCACATCGGTGAAATTAAAAAAAAAGTCTTAATATATACAAAAGATATAAAGACACTATGGGGAGGGGTAGACCTAAATTGACATCGGATACCCTATTAAGAAAAAATATGAACCTATAAAAACTAACTTAAAATATTGCTATTAACATAATAGAATGACGTAAAATGATTCATGTAACCGGTCCCATATGGCGAATCGCATTGTTAGGCTCTTTATTCAAGTTAAATAAGCTAGTAGTCTACTTGAGTGGTTACAAATGGTATCAGAGCAACCCTAATCTCATGAAGGGCTATGTGGCGATGAGATAGAGTAGAGATTCTAGAAAGAGGTAGAAGTCCCAAGGTTATATATTTTGTGTATGTTAATGGGTTGCTCTGTGTGTGCCAATGAACTGCTATCCACAATGCCAACCAGGGAAAGAATCTGGACTACGCGACGAATTCGTTGCGTCATTAAGCGGAGAATATTGCGATACCCTATCCTACATTAGTAGGAGATACCAACTTACACATAGAAATAAGTTGGATACTACTAATAACTTAACTTAAGCTTTTGGGACGCTCTGTTATGCTTTTAATTCAAATTATTCAACTAGTAGTCCATTTAAGACGTTACACTTGGTTCCTTCAAATGGTTTTGAAGATAAGGATATTATGTTTCATAAACAAACACAACAATATATATATTTTTTAGAAAGATTTTAAGTTTTGTGTTCTACGCATTGTAGAATAAATGAATTTATAGATCTGCTTTTATAGCATTCCTGTAGCTCCAGTAAGTCCAAATACCAACCAACAACCAAGTAAACCAATCCTCTTATCAGCACTTAAGTAGGTCAAGATTTTGTAGTGATTATAATGTTCAAAGGTTGAGAATTTACTTTGTTAATCTTCACTTCTTTTACTACATTATAAACTTAGTTAAGTAGGTGTGATGATCGATTTTCAGACTAGCACTCCATACTAGGTTTGACTTTATTCATGACTCGCTAACTAGCTGTGATGACCCGTATGAAGCACGCGTATTGGTGTGGGTGTAGATACTAGTGCAAGATGGGTACATCAATAAAGTAAAACCTAAAAAGGTATGGTACGGAAACATTTAGGGTACGTCTTTAAAAAAAATCTATTTTTATAGATTCGGAGTAATGCAGTACATGTAAGGATTGGAATATATATATATATATATATATATTATAGCTTAAGGATTTAGTCGATTAAGGATCAAACGTTCAAATCACATTTAGTGACACTAGAGGTAAATCTCATTATACTAAATAACATAAAAACCAAAGCTTAATATTAAGTTTAGAAAAAGTCTCATGAAGCTACCTTCATATTTGTTTGAAAGCAAGTATTATTCCAAGTGGAGTATGAACTGAGAATTTACAACGTATTTCTTAGGTACGAAAAAAAACTAAGAAAATAAATGTAGGTATGTATATCTCGCGTACCCGGTATGTACGTAAAATTACCATGCGAAATACCAATACTCAACACCCTACGACATTTTTGTTTGAAGTACCCATGCTTCATAGGACGATCGCACCTGAGATGATCTATAGCAACTTCCATTGGAGGTTTTTACAATACGCCTCAAAAATTATGGCAGGAAATTACTGTGTATCTTGGTTGCACCATGTATATGCCACATGCCTTCCATGTCTTCTTTTGATATGGGACAACATCTCTTAGCTAGGGTGTTACAACTTACAATCTTCCTTGCTTAGGCAATACTGGCCTCATTGTTTTTCCACAAAGTCTAGGAACACATTTTGGTTGCTATGACCCACATGCCATGCAGACCAGGATTATGCTGTGATACCGCTTGTGACGATCATGGTTCACAACAATCTTCAATGTGCTTTTTACAACGCACTCCAAAAATCATAGTAGGAAGTTACTATACATCTTGGTTGCATCCTATATATCACATACCCACTACATCTTTTGATGGGGGACAACACTTCTTGGCCAGGGTGCACATCAATGGGAGATACAAAATAAGTCCGATATATAAAGAAACTTGTAAGATATTACTAATAACTTGTGCTTAAATTTTTGAATTTATTATTAGGCTATTTATCTAAATTATTGAGTTATAGTCAGTCTACTTGGGTCGTTACATATAGTATTAGAGCCAACATTGATCCCATTAAGGGCTTTGTGGCAATGTGGATAGAGAATAGAGGCTCCAGAAAGGCATAAAGTTCTCGAGTGTGTACACTAATGGGTTGCTTTGTGTCCACTAATAGAATACTATCCATGTCCCCAACCAGGAAAAGAACCTGAGCTATGTGATGAGGACGTTACATATTTGAGTGGTTTTAGGCACCTTTGCTCACCTGCCAATACAAATAAGGGAGGGCCTAGTTTTATCCTTTAAAAGGATATTGTGATACCCCGTCTCACATTAATAGGGGATAGAAAATAAGCCATATATA
>JAOTRH010000006.1:6086574-6111853 GCA_034768845.1 Heliamphora exappendiculata | reverse complement strand
CCCTCTATACATCGCCCTCTCCTCCCCTATCTTTGTACACTCTCACTCTCTTTCGACTCTCTCCTCACCATCTCCAATCATCATTCAAGATACCATGGCCCAACAAATGGCTTCTTTTCAGTTCGTCATGGCTGAACAACAGGAAATCAAATGGCACTAGGTCACCGAATACCCGCCATTGCTTCAGCGCTATGTCACTGAACACCTATTGCTCGCAAACTGATTCAAGGAAAGGAGGGGGAGGGGTGAGGGAGACGAATAGTGATGGAGGGAGAAGAGGGGAGCAGTGGGAAGCCGGGAACAAGAGAGGGAGGCAGAATGTGGCATGGAGAGGAGGGGAGAAGAGACGAGAGTGGGGTGGTGAGGCTTACGACGCTGAAGGTGAGATCGCAAAGGGGAGGGTGGTTAGGGTTGGAGCTGCCGGAGGTGGTGGGTGGCAGTGGGGTGGATAGAGTTAGGTTTAGGAGGCTAGGGATGGGAATATTTTTGGTATTAAGGTGGGTGTAGAAAATAAAAATTAATTTTTAAAATTTTATAGGTGGGTGTATATAGTACATGTGTATACTCAGCAATTTTTGTGGTGTATTTAGAATCACCCAATGGATCATCATTACTCATCAAGTAGTCACTGCTATGGACTCTATAGATGTTTCCAATATTAATTATGAATTTCTATCTTCAGTGAGTCTTGAAAATAATATATATAATTCTTCACTTTATTAGATTTTTTCGTGTGATGCTTTAAATTTCATCTATATTATGATCAAGGTTTTTTAAGCTTGGATTCCTTCGAGTCTTTTAGGATTCCTTCGAACCCTTTATTTCGAGGTGGTTGAAACTTGAAACTAAACAAATACGAGACATTTGACACAAATAAAATCACATGACATTGGTTGTACGACATATTCAATTCTGTTACTATATTTGCCAGTTGAAAGCTTGTAGGCATCTGCCACCCAAGCCCCTGCCCTTCCCCTCTCAGAAACAACCATAAAAGGCACACGCTTCCAAATACCAAACATATTAAAGTGTGTGTGTGTGTGTGTGTGTGTGTGTGTATCCTCCCCGTGGTGCAAGGATGTTACTTCTAATCTATATTGGAACACATTAACAATGCAAAATCTTAAATAAGATGTTATATCTCCTCAATACAAATGAACTATATAACATATATTATTTCACAATCTTTGCAGACTTAACAGAGGAAAAAGAAATTAGTGGACTTGAAGAGTCCAGAAAAGGTCAACATGAGTTAATAAAGGAGAGAAATTATTATAGGCACTTATTACCAAGTTCAATAAAGGAAAGGACATCATGTGGCCTATTTGATTTAATACATGCGCGTCTTGAATTTCTTGGGGCTGATTGGAGAAAATGAATTGATGCAGCCAATGCCAATTAGTTCGGACTGGGGGTTTTTGAGTCGAGCTGAATGGAGAATTCCTTGGAAAATTTTAGATTACTTATTGTTCCAACAAAACAAATAAAGTTCCCATAATTTATTGAAACAAGTAAAAATTTAATACCATGCAACTACCGTGATGTGAACTTTAACTACTAGAGTACCACCACACAATACGACACACTACAAAAACTGATTGTTACGGTATTTGTAATTTATGATGTGATCCAGATGAAATCCATAAAGGTAAGTCAAAGCTCAATGCTAATGAGAAATCCTACCCATGCTGAATAGTAGCTCTTCTGAACTGATTATTCGCAGCTCTTCCATTAAAGATGATTAGGGGTAACTCAGTGCCTCAACATTATTCAAGCATATGAATTACATCCCTCGAGTTCCCTTAACTCTCTTCCTATAACAAAACTAAGCCACAATGATGTCAAATTGCTCCCACAAAAATTTTCATAACTTGCCTAGCATGCAATGCTGATTTTCTCCCTTTGCTTTATTTCTAATATAAATATGGTCAAATTGTGAGAAAGAGAGGGGACAAAGAAGAGAGGGAAAAAGGAGAGTGATGGCACAGTGTCATCTCCTGGCTTCTTGTTCTCAAGTGAAAAGGAGAGAAGAAAAGGGAGGAAAATAACCAATGGTGCAAAGTAACTTTCAAGCCTCTCAATGACAGGAAAGAAAAAGAAATAGGGAGAGACGAGAAAGAAGAGAAGATATCAAATAGGCGAAAATAGAAGAGAAAGACCCCTAAAGTGCCATTAAATAATCACTACGTTCATCCATCTCCAGATTGTACCTCATTTTTATTCCATCTCCAATGTTCTATCTTTCATGACCCATTGTAAACTTTCACATCATAATTAAGGTAAAGAAAGAACATAAAGAACTCAAAAGACTAGAGAAAACGGATAAAAGATTTCACCAGCAACTAATCCTAATCTAACTATAAGCTTCTATGGTCTAATTGTGAAATGATCTTAAATATGTATCTACTGAAAATCAGCCCTTTTCTTGCTATGGAGATAGAAGCACATTCCAAAGCAACAATGCTTAACAACAAATCATAGACCAAGCTAATTGAAAGCAATTTCATATTTATTATAGATGGATGGCTAGTGAGTGGCTGGAGCGAACCGCCTGGAAATTATGGATGCTTAATATGGTCATCAGAAGTTGAGAAGATGAGAGCTGAGCACCTGAGGATAGGAGTGACGATGATGGTAGGTTGCCTTTGTTAACCTGGCGCCCCTTTATATAGGCGTTGAACCATGAAAGGGAGACAACTCACATTTTTTCCTTGGTTTGACCTCTCTGAGGTATCAAACCTCGATGGCCGTATCATGGTACGGTAGTGGTAGTTGTGATATGTCACATCAAGCTATGATATTAAAAGTTTTGGTCAACATCTCTTTTGTCCTCTGACTAGTAAAGGAGGAGCCACCCAACCGAAAGGGGTTGGACGAGCGACCTTGCTCTACCCTCTAAGACACATCCTACCGATGATCTCGAGCGGATATCTTAGAACTTGCTCCCAAACTAGGCCTTGTCTAGAGGAATACGTTCCTACAAGCACATAGTTCAACTTGGTTGAGATAATGGTTTTTGATTGTGTGGTTGAACAATTTCATGCAAGCATAGCAACAAACCATATCGCACAGAGTCCCATTCTCGAGTTGCTCTCTGCGTACAGGTGTCTACACGCACGTATCTTTGTGTTGTTGAGATGTGAGCAGTGGGGAGTTTGCGCCTTTGCATGCAGAACCACCGCAACGGGTGAGCTTTGGGCTCGTGCAGGGACATTGCCACGTGTCTGTCAAGGGTTTGTGATTCTGGCAAGGGATGTCAGGGCAAGCACATTGCTCTACTTGGTTGAGTAGATGGTTTGTGACTGTGTGGTCAAACAATTCCTGCAAGTATTGCAACAAACCATATTGCGCAAAATCCCATTCTCGAGTTGCTGTATGCTTAAAGGTGTCTACACGCATATCTTTTTGTGGTGTTGAGATGTGAGCAATGGGGAGCTTGCACCTTTGCTTGTGGAGCCTGTGCAGGTTATCTTTGGCTCGTGCGGGGATGTTGCACATGCTTGTCAATGGGAAGATCACGTGGCAAGGGATGCCCGTACACACATTTACAAACAACGTTAATGAACTCAACAAGGTTATAATATAAATCATAGACAAGATCGGTTGATAGAACTAACTTTTTGGATAATAAGTTAAATAAAAACTAACAGCCACCCTCAATTCAATTTGGGACGGAAAAATCACAAGCATACCAGCAGAGAGGTCAGACAATCATGCAATATGAAGTTGCATGTCTTAGAAATAGATTTCTTACTTTGAGGGCAGCGTCCCTGTTCCCAGGTGGGGCAGTTGGCAAAATTTTGGTATCCACATTAATTGCTTGTACAATTCCTCTCTCTTTCAGTCTCTCTGATATTGTGGCCGCTAACTCAACACCAGAATAACCACACCCCACAACAGCCACACGAATCGGAGAGTCCTTACCAAAGTACTTCCGCTCCAATGTCTTTAACCTCTCGTCCACCTTCTGCACCAAAGAACAGAAAGATGCAAGAATAAGTTTATAATGATGCTCATCCTAATTACTTAAAGATGTTTACTACTAAATAAATAGCTTCCACATGGCCAGTTACTAACACGTGCATCCTCCAGGGTGGAGAATGGCAATGCCCATTCCGCTGCACCGGGTACAACATCAACTTTAGCTTCAGCTCCCAAAGCAAGTACCAACCTGACTGCCCAGCCCAAAAATATAAAATCAGCAGATCAATGAAGTACGCATGTAAATGAGATACAATCACAAGGACGCTAAATAGAGACTGAGATTCAGAAATCATAAACCATATGTGGATTGTTAAAAGGATTCCTTCACTGATTATGGACAAATTTAACAGAATCATTGAAGTTCCTCGTAATAGTTACCCCTTCTTATCAAATATTAAAAGGTTAAATGCAAAGATAAAAATTATACCAGTCATATTCAACAAGTAGCCCACTCTCAAGATGCACAGTTCCTCCACAACTAAATCCTCTAGGCACATTCATTCCCACATAATCCAACGGATTTAGGAGTTTCACCCTGTCTTGGAAAAATTGCACACCAGTGTTTGCAAGCAAATCTGAGAAACGCGGAGCTATTTCCCAAACATCAACTTCTGCATTGAAAGAGAAAATGAAATTAATAACATATGATCAGGATACTACCATAACTACACGGAAAAACATACCTCCAGATAAAAGCTCATATAGCATTGGCTTGAAAACGAAGCATTCAGACTGGTCAACAAGAAGTACCTGCTCCCAGTTCAGAAGGATATTAAATTGCTAGTGTAGTAAATGAAAGGACTGTAGCTATTGCTTATGACAACAAAATAACCAATATGTTGCTTTTTCATCCTTCTTTGTTCACATTTTCTTCTCATCTCTTTTTTCCTCTGGGCTGGGGGATTACAAAAAATAACTTATTTCTGTGTTGGTGGTTTACAACGTACCAACAATAAGGTATTCATCCTCCACGCCCAAATCTCTTCTTTTTGAAAACAAGGGATTAGGTAAACTGCTATATCCCGATATGAAATCAATTTTCCTTTCATTTTTTTAAGTATCCTTCAATCTTAAAATATGCAAAAAGTACCCCTGTACTTTAGTCAGCTTACTTTAATTATATTATTTACATCATCTCTAATCTATATATCCATATTAATAATCAAGAGTACACAATGAAATAGTTTGATCTTTCGTAACCCCTTGATTTTGATCTCCATTCTCCACTTCTCTCCTATCTCACTTCTAAAAAAGGTAGCCCAATGCACAAAACTCCCATAGTTTCCATGATTTGAACTCATAACGTCCAAGTCACAATGGAGCAACCTTACCATTGCGCCGAGGCCCACCTCTCTTATCTCTACTTCTATTGTTACAAAACTTGCATTCCTTATATCCAGTTTCAGTCCACTTAATTTATGCCCTTTTAACTCTAGTGCTTCTCTACACATTACTAATTCAGTGTTAATTTTCATTTTTTGTTTCATCTGCTAAAACACTATCATTTACGATATGCATACACAATGAAACATTATCATGATCATGAATATATATACTCAATTTATTCAGTAGTAAGGCTAATAGAATGTGTTACATCAACTCTCCAGTTTAATGCATCGCCCGTGCCCATGTCTACATGACACGATATCAACACTAACGTATAATTTGTGTCGGACACAACAACCAGGTGATATTGTGTCGTTTTGACCATGTAAGAAAATCAATAGCAATTGCAACACTACATGATTATTGTTTTGAAAATTTTGAATACCAAGGTCTCTAGCATTATATCCTTACAAGAAAGAAAAAATATCTCACATATTGTTTAGAAATTGTCACATTATATTTTTTTAAGAACTACATACAGATTTTTTTACATATATAAATTATAAATATAATAATACATTACATAAGTTGTATTCCCGTATCCGTGCCTACTTTTTTAGCCAAGTCCCCATATCCTATAATTTGACTTGCTATCAAGGTTAGATGATCTCATTATTCATAGTTTAATCAAACTTCCGGAACTTTCTTTTATTGGAAAACTTTCATTGCTTTCTCAATTGATCCAACACATACCATATAACTTTAGGTTAAATTTGTTGAACTAAGCTTGGATATTATGTTAATTTGGCGTTTTGTATTATGAACTTGTACTTATGAGACTATCAATATTGATATTAAACATGCTTCATGAATTTCTCTTCTTTTTTTTTTTTATAACGAGGGGAAAACTAGTATAATCAATGAAGGAAAGAAAATTAAATGCATCCCACAAAAAGATAGTTTTCTGTAGCGACATAGAACTAATATAAAATTATTGCATGCATGCGATCGTGTTATAAACTAAACAAAACCCACCAAAAGTTATTAACAAATAATGTTTTAACATATATCTTACTTGAGGTTTCTTGTCGTCAGGCCAAACAAGGGATTCTAGTCTCAAAGCAGTGTATAGGCCTCCAACTCCACCGCCTAGTATGCACACCCTTGGTTTCTGCAAGTAAAAGCTTTCTATTAATTAAAAATATTATCATTTGAATCAACGTTTCTTTAAGTCACAAAAATCCTGTACAAAACACACTCACTGGAGGATAAGTGTCAATCTACTTCAATTAAGGCAACACATAGACGGCTGAACAAGAAAGAGGGGGGAGGGGGAGAGAGAGAACCATGGACAGATGATATTAGAGAATAAACTGAATGGAACAACAAGGGCAAAGAATTTATACGTAAAACAAAGCTATCAAGATGGATCCACTGAATGGAAAAATACTAAGGGAAAAGAATAAATACTTCTGATAAAACTTCCAGTCAGTCCTGATAGTACAGGTCATACTCCATTTGTAGCCCAGGTTTTCCGATGTAAAACTTTTTCTTCTTTTTCCCCTTCTCATGGTAGATTTTCTGATTTTTTCACTCTTACATGGAATCGCATGCCAGCTATTATACCAGCACTCTTCCTTATAGAATTTGTATATCAGTAATGTAATCTCTTAAATCTTTGCCGTGAATTTGAATGTGCCCAATTTTACATCCTATTTGCTTGTTGGGTTTGTAAGAAAAAGGAAAAGTAAATGGGAAAAACATACTAAATTACTTTCTTTTGTTTTTGGAGAATGAAAATGAGAAGGAAAAAGGGAATAGTTGGAGAATGAAGAGAAGGGAGAAAGGAATGAATAGGCATTCTCAAAAATCCATTTCTGTCTGGTTACTCATAAAAAAATAAGTACCTGCTAAGAGCGATATTCCCTTTACCTACTTATAAAAAAAATCCCTTTCTTTTCTAACAATGACATAAGGAATTTATATTTTATGACTAAACATAAAAGGCAAGTTAGAATCATATAAATGAGAGCAAAAATTAAAAAGGAAAACAAAAACTACCAGCTTTATTCATTATTAAAAAAGAAAAAAGATGTTTGGAAGAGGTGCCATGGACTCGCCAATTTAGGGGGAGTAAACGTGTTAACACAACGTGGGTGCAGGTGCAAGATGTGTGTTGGGTACAACTACTTTTTGTCAGATAGGGCTAAGAGGAGAAAAGAGTGAAGACTACCAGTATAAAATCTAACCAGGTGGACGTTTGACAACAAGGCGAATGCACAAGCAACAACTCCTATGGCACGTTCCAAGTTCCATTAAGCAAGCCCGCCTCAAGACACTTCCCAAGTAAGTTTCCGGCCGAGTTAACACGATGCCAAGAAAAATGAGAATTCAAACAAGAAGAGGAGAGACATTTAAGAGAAAAGATATATCATTTCGTTAACCAAAATGTTTGTTTACAGTGGTTCAAGAATGCGCAAAGGTTCTACAAAATAATGCACAAAGGTTCTACAAGACTTGCGTGCAGTGGTAACTGTCATAGAGGTAGAATCCTGTATCTCTAGGGGTGCTTGAGAAGCTAAAGAGCTATAGAATTTTCTCTTCGGCGTGGAGCAACCCTTTAAGGCAGTGAAGCCTGTGAACAAACGGTCAAGATGGCAATGATGCAACAGTGAGGACCAAGTACGATGAGATGCAACGGAGTCTATCCACTATTGACAATTGGGAGGAGCACAAAAGGGAGTGCAAGTCACACTTTTTTCCCAACAATGTGGAGTATAAAAGTCAGCGTGCCTTGCTACCCTCAGGAACATTGGCATTATCACAGAATATGCACGCAGATATCATAGCCTAATGCTTGACATCAGAGACATGATAGAGAAGTATAAGGTGTTCTTCTTCCTTGAAGGCTTGAATCCTTAGGCACAATTTGACTTGAACGAGTTGTGGGTGCACAATTTACCAGCATCTAGCAGAGTGGAGAAGCGGACAAGTCACAAGGACATGATTAACCGAAGAATGAGGGAGCGGAGAGAGCAGGGTCAAGTGACAATTAAAAAGAGCAACAACAATTAGGAGCATGCCTTTCCTCTACCCATTTGTTATAAAAACTCATACTATTTGTCAAACAATTTGAAATTAATGAACCAATACTTATCATGTTTCTATCTATGAAAAACCTAGTACTAAACCCATCTCATATAGAATATGTAATTAGCAAAGGTTTTGTGTGCAGCACTTTACATAGAGAAAACCACTCAAATAAAAGCACAAATCACTTGTCTTCACAAAAAAAAAAATGAATGTAAACCCAAAACAGAGTGCAATTCAACCTTCTTATCCGGCCACACATAAGACCTAGTTGCTTTTTCGCCTTCAGCCACTTCCGCCGTGCCCCAATTCCTCCCCGCTGCGCCCGAAACAAAAATACTCAATCCGCTCCTTCGAATGCCTCCGAATAACAATGAATTGGTTCCAAATTTAGTTACAGAACCGGGCAAAATCAGCTTACCCCATTGCTTTGCACCTCCTGAAATCACTCACGACAAAAAAGTAAAATATGTGAAATCCGCTTGAGTTGTTACGATTTCACCAATAGGTTAATTGATTCGCAGAAATGTATGTATATACTAAGTAGGCCAGCGACGAAGAGGACTCACGATTGAAAGGTGTTAGTGTTGCCGAGGCAGACATTGTAGCGTGTGCCATTATAGAAGGAAGCACCACCATCCCACACCTCTGTATGTGCGTTCAGTTAGGGTTTATGTTGATATATAGTGCAATTGGAGAGAGTGCAGGTAGAGAAGACGATGCAGTAGCACAACGGCCTTGTCTTTTTGCATGGATGGATTGGTTCCACGTGGGGTGTAATTTTGGCCCGGGCTGCCCCTGTCCGGCTCGAGCCCAATACTATGCAAGCTCGGTCTGAGTTCACCCGAGTTCGAGTGTCTTTGGATTAGGTCTGCTCTTCTCGTGGAGCCCGAGACTTGACTCCGAGCCCATTCCAAACCCGAACAAGTCTAGAGATGATAATTTTTCTTGGCCTGTCTTCATTTCCGCACATCTCTGTCTTGCTTTTTATGAATTTTCTCGTTCCTAATAATAAACAGGACGAAGACGTTTTTTTTTTAATTTTTTTTCCACCTTATTCCTAATTATATAAAATAAATATTTTTAAAATATAAATACATGTAAAAAATATATATTTTATAAATATAATAAGTCTAAAATATTATATTTATATCTAACTTTTCTTCTCTATTTTTTACATTTTGTATAAAAGTTTAAAAATTAACTCCGAAATATCTCATTTCTCGTTTTATTTCCTACTACTTTTTTGATATTTTTTCCCTTTTTCATCCCAATCAAATAGAAAATGAGGATGGAGAGTTCATCCCCCGAGCCCACCCCGTCCCATTGCCATATCTAAACAAGTCTCAACATCTTTTTGTAATTACTTGAAGTATTCAACCTTATTGTATTATAAATATTAATTTATAACTTAATTTATAAACTAATATATAATAAATAATAATTAATAATATAATAAGTTAATAACTAATAATAATAACTTATAATAACTAATAATATAACAAGTTAACAACTTATAATAAGTAATAGTAATAATAACATATAATAATTTATAAGCTAATAACTTACAAGATATTATTGCTATCATAATTCATCCTCTTTCGGGATTAGGCATACAAAAATAAAGTAGAACACTTAAAGTGCAATCGAGTTCGTGTTCATTTACATTCATCCAACGAATTTTTCTTTTATATACTAAGATGATATTAAAATCCTTATTACGCGGTGTAGAGTTTTAATCGGATTCTTAATTTTATTTTTTATTGGGATATCTATATACACTACCATTGATTCATGAGGTTCTATTTTTCAATAATAATAATAATAATTGTTCTCAAAAGCCAATAGCCTAAAAAAATCAAAATGTAAGGCCATGTTTGGTAATGTTCACAATTTTTTATTTTTTCGTTTACAATAAACAAAAAAATTATTTGATGTATTAGCTAGTAATAATAATAAGAGTTAGCGATGATGGTCAAAAGTAGTAGTCAAATATTGTGACGGTATATGGTGGTGTTGGAAATAAGTGGGTTTTGAACTTAGTAAAACATATTTTAAACTAATTTTGAAGTTAAATATTTTTAAATTGGATTAATATTTTTTGATGATTTCAAGTCCTAATATTTTTATCTCCATGAGTAAAATAATTATGAATTTTATAGCGTTCAAAATCATTAACAAATGAATGAGAAATTGACTCCAAAAATATATCATTACAGTTGATAAAAGATGATAATTTTGCTCAATTCCACATTAATTTGGAGAAGGGTTGTAAAATGGCTTAAGCTAATCTTGACCTAAGGGCTGTACCCTTAGGAATATCCAATTTTGCAGAAGAGAGATAATCTAAGAGTAAGGTCAACCCAAATCCCACCCTATACGCTCACGCTCACGCTGTTGCTGCTCCCCCGCTCGTTTGACAAGCGCGCGGTGCCCATAGGTATTGGGTTGTGGGTTGGGTTGAACCCTTATTTATTTTTGCAGAAAATTTATTTATTTAAATTTTTAATTTTGAGAAAATTTAATTAATTAAATTTTAAATTAAGTTATCTCTAAAACACTAGCCTCTTAATCTACTGGCATAATTAAATTCATATAATCTGTAAATTCAATTTTATGATTTTATTTTATTTGTCGTTACTGCATAAAAAGTATACTAATTTTTTCAACAATCTTAAAACAGATTCGTTCTAACTACAGTGCTTACGATTTTATAGATGTTTATCTCTCAAAATACAATGATCTCAATTCAACAGAAGAAGCACTGCAATCGGTGGCCTTAGCGAACCGAATTATATTTTGTATTTGATTTATAGGGACTCTGACACTAAATATGCAATTAACCATGTAAACTCTCTTTTAAATCAAAAGATGAACGCGATATATATATAGAAGACCACGTAACTATTCAGAATAGTCACGAAAAAAGAGATACACATATTCAAACCGGATAGGTGCCATATAAAAGATGCACCTTTAGAATAGTAACTAATTACGGCGATTTTGTCTTAAGGAGATCGCATCAAACGCGAGCCTCGATCTAGAATAATTTTGTAATAGGTTATTTTATATTATGGTTTTCCATAATTTAAAGTTTATGCTATTATATTTCTCGATTTTGTTTTCTGTCACAGTTTTGTTTTCTGATTATTGCTTTTCTGTACACTTTTTAACAACATCATATTATTTGGTTGTTAATTTTCTAACAAGTAGTCAGTGGTGGTGGTCGAATATAATAATCGGAGGTAGTAACTGAAGGCGGTGGTCGGAGGTGATGGTCGGACGAAATGATTGGATGAGGGGGTTGGAGGAGTGATCGAAGGTGGTGGTTGGGGGCACTGAAAAATAAAAAAGATAAAATGAAGATCTATTTATAAAACATATGAAAATATATTTTTTCTGTTTACTATAATTTGATAAATTTTAAAAACTGTTTATATTTTTTTTGAAAAATAAAAAAAAATAAAAAATATTTTTTTGTACTGTTTATAGAAAATCTAAAAACAAAAATAGAAAAATCATTTATGGCAAAAGAAGCAAGAGTAAATATTCAATTATGGCAAAAGATAAAATCATTATTTTCCCCTTTCCGAATAGGAAAAAAATCACCTAATTCAATATCTTCTTATTTTATATCAATTTTGTAGGGTCCTTTTGGAATAGACAGATAATAAACAATAATGGAGAGATAAAATATGCAAAGTAGTCAGAAACACAGAACGAATAGAGACGAGGTTGGGTGAAGAAGAAGACTAATTGAGTATGGAGTACTGGCAGTATGAACAATATATCTGATTATCAAAATCTGATTTTTTTTCGAAAGTCTGGTTATCCCTCCTATTTATAACACTCAGATGAGCCATGTTGGAGTTCGGATAGGACTCTTTTAAGAGATCGAATCGGATCATGAGAGGCGATAACAGAGAATTAAGAGATTCTATCCGATAATAAGCCAAGTAGTGTTCTACTCCAACTAAACTAGGTCGGCCAACAGAAGCTCCACGGGTACCCAATCAGCTCGGGTTAAGTACCCGACCCACTCGGGTCGAGTGACCCGGGGGGTCACTCGAGTGACTCGAATGGGAGGGTCCGTATGACTCAACAAATCATTTCCTTAGCCACCAAGCCGCATGTCTCCCAACGTCCCGTGCAGAATTGTACTGCCATTGTCTTCATTGTCTCTAGGGCAATCTTTCGATTATCAGAGGAATCTATAATCATGCAGTCTATGCTATATATTGGTTGTTCAGTTTGTGTTGAGCCACATAGTCGGTACTATGTCATCATGATTAGGTAATCAGAGCTACATTACAGTCTGTGTTGTCTTCATAACCCGTGTCGTGGTAATAATACAGTATGTGCTGTCTTCATGGTTAGTGTCATGGTAATAATACAGTATGTACTGTCTTTATGGACTGTACCATGGTAATAATGCGGTCGGTACTGTCTTCATGACCCGTGTCGTAGTAATAATACAGTTTGTGTTGTCTTCACGACCCGTGTTGTGGTAATAATATAGTCTGTGATGTCTTCATGATCAGTGTCATGGTAATAATACAATCTGTGCTGTCTTTATGGTCTGTACGATGATAATAATACAGTTCGTGCTGTCTTCATGGTTTGTGCTATGGCAAGTAGTCAGGGCTACTGTCGTAGTCAATGCTACGCTTCATAGTCTGCGTTATGGAAGGTCTTCATCGTAGTCAGGGTTACGCTTCATAGTCTGTGCTATGGAATGTCTTCTGCCTCTGCATGATGAACAGCAATACCAGTTGGCCGAGTTATAGGGGGTCCTAGCAGCTCGAATTCCCAATTTATCTCATCACTAGTGGAATAAGTAGTTTATCTCATCACCTGAGTACCTGGGTTAGAGTAGTTGACACTAGTTAAGTGGAAGAATACCCGAGCAGCTCGGGTCATGAGTGACTCGGGTATGAGTATTGCATCCAAGCTACCAGAGGGGCGAGTAACTCGGGTTATGAGTGACTCGAGTTTTGAGCAAAAGTATCGCACCCGAGCTAATAGAGGGGTGAGTAGCTCGAGTCTTGAGTGACTCGTGTTATGAGCAAAAGTTTTGTACTCGAGTTACTAAATCGGTGAGTAGCTCGGGTCATGAATAACTCGTGTTGTAAGTATAAGTATTGCACCCGAGGTACTAGAGGGGTGAGCAGCTCGGGTCCTGAGAAACTTGAGCAGATGTATTGTTTTAAATCATATAACTAAGAAGAAAAAAATAATTATTGTCGCTAAAATGGAATTCTGTATGTAGGTTGAACCACTCGCCCGAGAAGGAGAGCCAAGTGGCTCGACTGTCAAGCGGGCCGACTGTACTAGAGCGGATGGAATGTACTAGAGTGGATCAATCGTGCCCGAGTGGCTCAACTGCACTTGAGTAGCTATACTGTAACCGAGTAGCTCTACTATTCGAGTAGCTCTACTGTACCCGAGTAGCTCTATTGTAACCGAGTAGTTCTACTGTACCCGAGTAGCTCTACTGCCTGAGTAGCTCTACTGCATTCGAGTAGCTCTACTACCTGGGTAGCTCAACTGCACCCGAGTGGCTCAACTGCCTGAGTAGCTCTACTGCCTGAGTAGCTCAACGGCACCCGAGTGGCTCAACTGCACCCGAGTAGCTCTACTGCCTGAGTAGCTCAACTGCACCCGAGTAGCTATACTGTACCCGAGTAGCTCTACTACCTGAGTGGCTCAACTGCACCCGAGTGGCTCAACTGCACTCGAGTAGATTTACCGTACCCGAGTAGCTCTATTGCTTGAGTAGCTCTACTGCGCCTGAGTAGCTCTACTACCCGAGTAACTCTACTGTACCCGAGTAGCTATACTGTACCCGAGTAACTTTACTACCCGAGTAGCATATTTATCTTGAGAAGTTTCGTATTGACTTTCTTTAATTCTTACTCTTAATATTAGTTTGCTCAAGCTATTTGCCATAGTGGCTTGGCCTATAATTACTTATGCATTTAATTTTAAAAAAATATGTTAATAGGCGACGACTCACCTACAAATTTCATTTCAGACTAACTATAGAAGTTTCTTTTTATTTTTTATTTTGTGGAGAGGGAAAGAAAAGGACAAGGAACAAAAAAGAAAGACCCAAAAAGAAAAGCAAGGAACCCCAAGATCAAGAGAAGTTACTGAGACGTTATTGAAGAAGGAGATTTTTTAAATGAACGCTAAGTTAATTTTTACAAATATTGAAAAAGATAAGGAGGTTGCTATGCAATTATTTTAAAATATGAGAAGTTGTTAAGAGTAATTATAAAAATCTATTTATTTACAAGTTTTTTGTGAAAATAATCCTATTAATACACAGTTAATTTATCTTTATGTTTGTTGCGATTTTAGATGTATAAATTAATGACTATCACCACCACCAGTGAGACACACATGATTAAAAAAAAAAGTCATGAGAAAGAGTTTCATATAAAATGTTGGTACTGATTCTTTAATGATATGATAATATGAGAGGAATATGAGATAGATACACAAGTCATTAATGAAATAACTAATATCGGATCAATGCAAACGTGTCAGAGTGAATAACTAAAATGATTATTAAGGACGAACTTATTCAAATTATCTTACCTTCTTATTTTCTTATTTAAGAACAAAATTTATTACCTTCTTATTTAAGGATTAAGTTAAAACGATTTTTCAAACTCTTATATCATGTATACTTTATCTCATTTTAACTAAATTTAAAACGAATAATAACAGCATGAAGACAACTAATATTGTTATTTGTATTCCTTAATTCAATTTCGCAAATTAAGAGTGTGCAGCTAACCCGCCAACCCGCGTCGACCCGTACCAACCTGCGCAATTTGTGTAGGCTGGATTGGGTATGTTTGAAGAAAACATAAGGCGAGTGAATTTGGTTGCGATTTATAATTTTTTTACCCACCGTTCAACCTAATCTAACCTGTTTAAAGTGCATATAAATTTTAATATTCCTCACATACGTAAAATCTTAACTCATTATATATATAAGCTATAAACCTAATATAATGATTTGCTTTTTTTATTTTTTTTTGGATATTCTTGTATGTTCTGCATGTTCATCTCTCATTATTACCTATTTTACTTTTGTGAATGACGCTGAATATGTTATTGTGTTTTGTTTGAGAGATGCTAATTATTGAGATTGAATATATTTTGTTGATTGCTACATAGTATCTAATTTATTTTTATGATTGCCACTGAATGCGTTTTTTTTTTTAGATGCTAATTGTTAAATGGTTTAGCCTAATTGTTGAATGTATTTTGCTGTAAAGAAATTACTTGCTAATTTTGTTAAAATTTTAGTTATGTATTTTTTTTATTTATATAATAATTCCAGCCGCCAAATCACCGGTTTGAAACCGCTTAAAAAGTCACCCAACCCTCCGGTTTTAGAGATGAGCGGATTGGCGGTTGGTTGAAAATTTCTTCACCAATCAAGAATGAATTAGATGAAAATATTGCTCAAACCCAATCCAATCCATGAACACCCCTATCACAAATGAAACATGGACGTATTGTTTCTAGTTCCTAACTTAGCATAAACGTCGGAGATTACTACTGCTCGACATTATCATAGAAACCCATGTGGTATTTTGATAATTAAGAAAGAAAAACATAGAACACGTGGTGCAGGCTAATTTAACATAGTTCCAGTCCATGTAATATGACTCGTGGTTTTGTTACTGCTTACTCCACTGGAATGAATTGGAGATGATCAATCTTTTTCTTTACTGATCCGGAGTCATCTCTGACCAGTGCTTCAATATCAAGATCGATTAAAAATGGGCAGTTTTTTCATAAATTTATTTCTAAAGAACACAGCCCACTAATTCCAAGAGACCCATAAATTTATGTGACAAAAAGCAACCGATCTCTTTTCTCTACAACCTCAAAATTAAGAGATATAACACAAAAATTGGAGGAAGAATTTTATCAAACATATATAGAGCACACACAAAGAATTCTGAAAGGAACTCACCCTTTATTCATCTGAAAAGTGCTTCTTAAATAGAGAGAAAATTACAACCAACTCCACTAATTTAGGACCACTAACAGACCCACTTATGCGCTAAAAAACTGATTTATCTCACACTACCTAAAACATAGGTAGTGTTTATCATCAGCTCCATAAAACCAGGACCCAAACTTTGACTCGATCACAACATATAAACACATATGATAAAAAACATAAAAAGGTGAACTACTTTCTGCAATTAATTTTTAACAAGGCCACAGGCCACCACAGGCCACCACAGGCCACAGGCAGGCAAAGCACTCATGCATCTACCTAATTAACGAGCCCCAAGTTGAGAATGCCCCAAGAAGTGTGTGGCCATGACCTCTCTTTTGCTTTCATCACCAAGACTCTGGCCCAAGCAACCCAACCTTCCCATGGCATTCTCTTGTCCCAAGGGCTCCCCCACTCCAGCAAGAGGGTGAGCCCTTTCTCAGCTTCCCTTCCACCCTCCTCAAACCTTCCTTTACTCAGATAAAGCTGACCCAACACCACATGAGGCTCTCCAACAAAAGGGTTCTTCTCAACGCACCTTAGCAGCAGCATCTCCTCATCAGCTCTTGTCCTAGACGCATCATCACAAACACAAACAGCTTCCCAGTACAGGTCCCTCCCAGCTATTTGCTCCCCTGCATCCAAAACCCTAGTGCACTCCTCAAAAACTGGTGGTATCACAAGCTCAATCTCTTCGTCTCTACCATCTACTAATGATAATACACCCTCATTAATGCCCACACCCAGATCCCTTTTCCTCCTCTCAATGAAAATCTCTTCCTCTCTCACAATCAGACTGTATATGGCACCCATCCTTGATGCGGAGTTCATCCAAAGCCCCGGCTTCCCGTCTCCAGGCCATAAAGCTGCTGCGTAATTATTGCCGGAAAACTCGAGACGGCCGTTCGAATTCTCAAACAAGACGTCCTGAAAACCGAATAGCTGGTCACTGAAGTCCGCTATTGTCATCAACAGAAAGACAGCAACCACCCTTCGCGAAACCTGAACGTCTTCGCCGGTCCTTATGTGCTTCACGCTGACCCCATTATCAGGAACAAGTGACTGCAGCTTCTTCCTCCAAGCTTCATCTTCATTGAATAACCCTGTCTCTTTTGCGTTCCTCAAGGAAATCTCCGATAGCTTCAGGTGTTCGACGAGTTCCGAATCGGTGTACCAGAACAGTAGATCCTCGTGGATGAGAGGCTGCCGAGGAACAATGCAAAACAAGTGAATCAAACGCTCCGCGGCTTCCCCAACGTGTGCGCTAACGGTGTCGCGGCCGGTGGAAGGATCGAAGATCGCGAGGTTGACATAGGAGTTGGAGTAAGCGGAGTGGAAGAGACCGCATAAGCACACGGAGTCCGGTGCTTTCCAGAGCTTTAGGATTCGGTACACGTCGACGAGGTGATCGAGAAAGCTGCCGTGCTTGTGCCAGCACTCGCCAGCGCCGACAGAACGCAGGACGGCGACGAGGGAGGGGAGGTTTTTGTCGATGGATTCAAGCTCTCCCCGGAGGAAAGGGCGGGCAGATTCCAACAGAGTTTGGAGGTATTGATTGGTCTGCGATGGAGATATAGGAAGTGAAGACGGCATCTCTGGTTTTGTTGATAAGAACAGAGGAATTGAAAAGGATTGTGACAAAGTCAGGCGAGTATGACGATGATCTTTAAGAGACAGAGTTTGGTTTCACCCTCTTCTCTTTTTATACTTAGGAACTGTTTGTTTGTCTGACATCAATTGAAGAATATAAAGTATTATTAAATATAAATAAATATAAAATATTATCAAATATGAATAGATATAAAATGAATAAATATAGTATTAGATATTTTATAAATATAGTATTATATGTTTTTTATTTAAGTATATATATATATATATATATATATATATATATATAACATGCTTATTTTTATGATATATGTTAATAAAAAAATTTATTTTTATTTGTTCTTATAAAAATTTAGTTATACCTTTTATGTTCCATTTCTCTCAATCCTACACAATCAAATTATACATAGAAATTTCAAAAATAATTTTAAATTAAAAATTCGCAACATCCTTAACCCAACAAATCCCACAATAAGAAACTTAATAAATTTAGAACTCCCTCAAAAAAATAAAAATACAAAGAAGAAAAAAAAAATTGAACACTTTAAAAAAAAAAAGTGATATTATCATTATTTAACAAGAAATGATATACAATCCCCACCCTCCTAATCCATTGATATAAGCCTTCATTGGATATTATATCCCAAATTATATGGGACACCAAACATGGAATATATAATTTTCATTGGATATTATATTCAATCTTATTTTTATATCCACCAAATAAATAAGAAATTTCAGTCAAATATCAAAAAAATAAGTTTTAACGCGTAAAGTTTATCAACAAAAATTTTAACGCGTAAGGTCCAATTAAATTATTTTTTCCAAAAAAATTCTGCAAACAGATAAATTTATCTATTTTGCATAACAAACAGATAAATTTATATTTTTACATATTTATGCATAACAGATAAATTTATCTATTTGCATATCAACACCGATAATGCAAACAGATAAATTTATTTGTATTCTTTACACATGTTTTTAAAAAGTACAGATAAATTTATTTAGATTCTTTATATGTATTTTCAATAAAATAGATAAATTTATCTGTATTTTTTACACATATTTTCAATAAAAGACGGATAAATATATTTGTGTTCTTTATACATATATTGAAAAGGTACAGATAAATTTATTTGTTATAAAGTATTTTTGTTTTAAAAAGATATTATATGTTAAAATTTTTATAAAAATAAATTTTACTCATTAAATTTTTTTATATTAAATAAAAATTAATAAATAACCTATAAATTGAACCATTGATCAATTTTCACAATAAACAAACTCTTAGTGGAGGGGCTGCTGCGATCGAGGCTTACGAGTACAAAGAATGGCCCAGCAGTAATATAAATAGAATTTGACTTCTCTCTAGTTATTGGATCGATTCAGCTGAATTGTTTTAACTTCAAAATGGATCAATTTCGATGGGCTGTGTAGTTTATTTTATTTTTTTTATTTTTTATTTTATTATTATAAAAAATTAAATTGATTGAATATCGTTAATTATCTTAACAAATTATATTTGTGTTAATAAAATAAATATCACAGCTTGACGCAAATGTGATTTGTTAAGGCATGTTAACGATATCCGATCAATTTAATTTTTTATAGTAATAATATATAACGTGAAAATAATAAAATAAATTAGTCAAATCATCAAAATATATTTATTTTAAACACAAAAAGGTCTAACTGAACCTCTCCAGTCCTTAATGGGACTGGAGACTAGCCTCACCCATATAAATACTAGCATTTTGCACACGCGATGCGTGTACAAAAAAAAATTACAAATAATACAAATCAGTGCAAGCATGTTTACCGATTGTGAGGGAATAAACACTTACAGACTATTTTTTAAAGAGAGAAAAAATAGACAGTTATAGGCTGATTTTTAAAAAAAGAAAAAGATGATAGTTTTTTAAGTAGCATTTTAGACCAAACTAAAAATTTATACAACTTCAATTTTGAGAAACACTAAGTAGTAGGTGTTCTTATTTTATAGAATAGTATAAATGTTATTAGAAATAAGTTAATTGTAATAAAATTGAAGCTTAGTAAACTATTTTATTTGGTTAGTATTTATTAAATAATTTTCATTTGTTCTAACAACAAAATTGAAAGATGTATTTTCATTTCAAACCTTTTACCCTGATTTCAAACTGTTTGACATTATTCATACTTATTAAATATTCTTGTTCAAATAATAAAAATATCTTCTGTATGTGATCAAAGAATTGTAAGAAAAAATAAACAAATAAATAAGAGAAATGGTCTAGTATTTCAATTTCGTTATTTCTAATTAATTAGTAATCAAAATATTGTAACTTATAGTATTAATGGGAAATAAATATTTTCCAATGTCTTTAAAAGCTTTAAATATAGGATAACATGCTGAGCTGAGCTTTGCAATGTCTATGAAACAAAATTTTAAAACTGAATTCATTAGGTATCCATTCTTTGCTTTTGGTTGAGAAATATAGAGAAATATAGGTAGATGAAGATGTTTATGATGGAGTGGTTTATGATGGAGTGGTACTTGTTATGCTTTTGTGATAACTAAGCCTGTGTTTGGGCTACTTTTTTTTAATAATTTTTATATTTTTTGATTTTTTTTATAAAAAAGTATGTGTTAAATTCTTAAGTAATAACAAAGTGAAAAGTAATAATCTAAAAAATTCTTAAGTAATAGTTGTTATATTGTGTACATTATAATATAATACATAATAAGAGGATAAAATTGTAACTAACCATTAGTGCAATAGGCAAAATTGTAATTTTACTATTACGATTATAGGAGAAGAAATAGGTGGGGTTCCCATTTTTTAGATAAACTAGTGTCATACATGTGTTGAAATTTAATTTTTAATATACTTTTAATTAATAATAAATGTTAAAATAAATATCATGTAGTAAAAAATATCTTAAAAATAAAATAAAAATACATAACTGATTATTCACAAATAATTATCATCTCCAATTTGAGAAGATTTTCAAAATATAGTAGGGACATTTTTTTGTCGGTTTTAATATAGTTAATGCCAAACTTGTTTTGTACACGTGTTAAGTATCAATTGTCATATAATTAATTTTATTAAGCTGCAAACTTTTATAATCTACATTATATTGTATAGGTATTGTGTAAGAAAATTAAAATTTAAAACTATATACTAATTATCCATAAATATCGTCAATATTCTACGTTTAATATTAGTATTGAACATAATTTTTCAAGAAATTACTGAATTTATAGCAATTTAATTACAATATACAATCGAATTATACAAACAATCAGATTGGTCCAAATAAAAATATGTAATTATAAATATCTCGTTAGTAGAAAAATCAACAAATGTTGTGTGTGTGTGTGTGTGATGTCTCTATGTCTAAATGTTAACAAAACATAAAGTAAAAATATATAGTAGTGTTTGGTTCAATTAAATGATTTTGTACAAAAATGAAATGATAATTTCTTAATAAATGCATTGAAGTTTTAAATTCATTAAATAGAGGAATAATAATTACTTTTAAAATTATTATTTTATTATTTTCTAGCTAACTAAATATTAGAATGAATTGTTTGTAACAGAATTATCATTTTATTTTATTATTTATTTCAATAAACCAATTACTTTTTGGCATTAAGTGAGTAGAAAAAGAAAAGAATAATGACAAAAGATAAAATTATAATTTCATCAAACGATAAGAGGAAAATGCATGGCGGACCCTCCTGCTTTTTAAATAAGTATAGAAATAATACAAGAAATAAATATT
Source organism: Heliamphora exappendiculata (assembly GCA_034768845.1). Classification (NCBI taxonomy): domain Eukaryota; kingdom Viridiplantae; phylum Streptophyta; class Magnoliopsida; order Ericales; family Sarraceniaceae; genus Heliamphora; species Heliamphora exappendiculata. The sequence goes on along the minus strand of JAOTRH010000006.1, from coordinate 6,090,039 downwards.
CAATATAAAAAATAATATTGAAATACTAACAAAGTGAAAAATAATATTGTAAGCAATAGTTGTTATATTATGTACATAATAAGAGAATAGAATTGTAACTAACAATTGGTACAATAGGCAAAATTGTAATTTTACTATTCCGATAGAAGAAGAAACAGGTGGGAGTTCCCATTTTTTTATATAGGTATGATATGAAACTGTTACATAAACAAACTGAGTTGTCCTTATTACATCTTGTTGGGGCTCTTTAAAAATTCAACTTTTATATTTAAATTTAAATTTAAATTTTAAGTTATACTCTTTGTTATGATAAAAATATATATATTATTTGACATTATCAAGGAAGTCATGAATTTGATCCATCTTTTCCAAGCAAAAAAAATATGCATTCCATGCTTGACATTTCTAAAAATTTACTTTGACTTTTAATAAAAATAATTAGTGTAATTGCCGCGCGCAAAGCACGCTGAAAAAATTTGGCCCATGTGTAATGTTAAATAATTATATATTATATATATAATCAATTAATAAAGATAGTGTGATGCCTCAAATTTTTGAAAATATTTAAAAGCGACACTAATAAATATTGTGAAATAAGTATACAATTACTAACCATTTTATCACAAAATAAAGTAAAGTACTTAAATATTATAGACTCGAATCAAATACAGATAATAAAATTTATCAGAAACTTGGTACATGGGTCTCAAATGAAAGGAACGGGCAAAAACTAATAGTATGTGAGTTATCGACTCACGGGAGCCATAGCTTTTCTTCTCCTTGAATTTGATCGCCTAACAGATTACTCGGTTCTTAAAAATATGGCATAAAATGCCATGAGTCAAAACCCAATAAAAAAAAACTCAAGAAAATTTAAACAGTACAATTCAAATATGATCCAATTCTATAAACAAAATTATTTAGCATGCGTCACAAACAAGTAATAGTGAAATAATGAAATCAACATATGCAATGATGCTAATGATGCTTCTCAATTAATTACTAGATTTTATTGAAAATCCTAAGTCATTCTAGGTTAACTCAATCTGAGTAAACCATCATAACCCCAATTCAATCATCACAGATCAAGTTTATTAACTGATTTTAGGTGTTCATTCAGTCGTAAGATAACTACGTAGTCGAACTAAGTATTCAACAAGGTCATCACTGACGACAAGATGTGAAAAATTATCACAGTTAGGCCCTCGAATCTCAAATTAAGGTTTGGCACGGGATCAACGTATATTCTAATATCGATTATTTCGCCATTTGAACCACCTTCACCATGAGGTATCACCTCAAAATTTTCTATCATGGTATTAAGTCGAAAAAGTATTTTATAATGGCATACAACAAGCCGGGGAACAACACCACAAAATTATTTTATTAACATAATCACATGGCACCACCCGGAACAGTACCGCTCTAAGGTTCATTTCATCCACTGTTATAACTTAAGTGATTTCTGCATATCCCAACCCATGAATGATAAATGAATGTCCGAGACTATGCATGGATATTCTAATGCGCATAGTGCTATAATTATGCCAAGTCATACAAAGATAGTAAAAATTTAATAAATTAACACTTAGCATATTTTGGAATAAAATCATGAAGACGATAATTTTGTATAAACTAAGTCACATAATTATTTTAGAGAATATCACGTACTAATTAAAATATTTAAAGTATTTTAGGCCCACAACCCACACCACACTTTGCAAACAATCACATAGTTAGAAGGCTATTTTTGACACTAAAACTAAAATAAGTTCATTTTGGACCAATTTTATAAAATATTTTTTTGGGGGGCAGTAAATTAATTTCTTTTTGGCTACTTTTTTGTTATATGTAGTACATTAATATATTAGCTAAAGCTCTTATAAATAACACTTTTAAAAATATCTAAAAATTTTAAATGATTTAAACTTTACAAAGTACTTAACCTAAATTAGTCTTCTGTTATAACTTAAAATTTTGAGAGTTTGCTGTTTTTTGTAAAATATTTTTGAGGTATCAAACAAAGCCCTAAAATGGTTAATTTTGGATATATTATAAATTTTGATATCTTATAAAAGTTTGATGAAAAGCACTTAGTTCACTTTTTTAGGGGAAAAAAAAAGAGTTTTTGACCTCCCATGAAAAAGTGTAAAAATAGAGATTTAGCACAAAATTCTATTGTAAAAATAAAGAGTATAAAATAAGTTCAGGGATCCAAATCAACTCCTTTTAAAGAGATTTTTGGATAATAGCTAGATTTTGATATCTACAACATTTCATATGAATAACACTTTTGATTTAAAAAAAAAAATAGAAATTTTATTTTATACAAAAAGGTTGTGCATATTTAAACTTGAAGCACTATTTAAAGTCAGTGATATGCAGAGAGCTTTTGACCCATTAAAACCTAACAAAATGGGCTCATTTTTGCTAGATAGATAGATAAAGATGTTATCTACAACTTTTATGAAGGGATCAAAGCTTGGATTACGTTTTAAAATATAATTTTGACATCTACAACATAGGCTGGTTTAGATTTGACATGTTTTGGTAGAACATTAATTCATAACTCAAGTTTGGTGCATGCAAAAGAGTTCACAACAATTTTGTATGGAAGATAACTCAAAAATTTATCTTTGGACTTAAAATTTGACCTTAAAAGATTTTCTAAAATAAGTTATGATTATTTGAAATAGGGTTCAGCAAGCAGTAAAAACTGAAAAATATAATCAAAGCATTCCTAACTTGTTCTAGTTTCATGCATGGCATAAATTTTTAATTTTCTTTGCATAATTGTTTTTATTTTAAAATATGTACTTTTTATATTAATTAAATTACCAAGAATGCAAAAAATAAAATAGATTACATACATGTAAAGCTTTAAACATCAAGAACACAAAAATTCAACTTCAAACCTAACTTCTAGATTATTTAACTTAATTTCTTTTGTTTATTTGATTTTTAATCTTCAAGAATTGTGGGAGAGAGAGAGAGAGAGTGGCAATATTTGGTTTGTTTGTGAGAGGTTTTGTAGAGACCCGGTCCTGTTTGAATTATTTTTAATAAACGAAAGCATGTTGTGATTTTTACGTGATGATGGTTGAATGTTTAAATTGCATGTGAGAATTAAAATTTGAGCATGATAACGTTTACTAACAATAATTGTATGTTTGAAAGTGCATGAGAACTATTGTTATGGGTTGTTTGGGAGAGCCTTGAGATGTTTGACTTATGATTCAATACTTTTACACATGTTTTGTTCTTGGTTCCTTTCAGTGCTAACCGCTCGAGCAGCCTAAGGCTCGCTCGAGCGGACTAGTGGCAGAAATTTTTTAAGAGCGGGTATGAGGGGACCGCATGAGCGGTATCAGATCCACTCGAGCAGATTATTGACAGATTGATTTTAAGTTGCGGGTTAAGACATTTTTCTCTCATTCTCTACACACCTCTATATATATATATATA
>JAOTRH010000006.1:6063626-6084611 GCA_034768845.1 Heliamphora exappendiculata | reverse complement strand
GTACATGTCCAGCAGGGAATTCATTTTATCATTTATCCTTGTAATTTTCTGCACCTGTCCAAAAGCTACATTTCTAATGACTTATACTTCGTAAAAGTATCCTGATACTGGTCAAGTTTTATATATCAAATGCAAGGTGCAATCAGTTCTCATAGGATGCTCAAAAGTGCCCTGAATGAGGTACATGTATCAATTCTAAAATCATACCACTGTGATTGTGAAAGAGGGAGCAGATGAGTCGTCTTCTTTCTCGGGCGACATTAGGGGGAGTCGTAGTCTCTCAAGATCCTCTTCTTTCATTCCAACCGAAACAATTCCTGATCCATGCTTAACCATAAACGCCATAGCTGTTGGACTGGTAAGGGATGCTGCCATAATAAGGTTTCCTTCAATATTCCCACTTTCATCATCAACTACGATCACAAACTAACACGGTTTACAAAATGGGTAAGTAAAATTATCCTCGATCCTTATAGTTACATACAACTTTAATCAAAAGAGTGAATTATATAGCACATATATCTTCCGTGAGCACCATTTCAAGAAAATGTTGGAATCATCAATCATGTCCAAATAGACAATATACCATAATAGGCCTCGTTTGATATTTCGAAACAAGGGATTGGAGTGCACTAAATCGCCTAAATGCTGGAATCATCAATCATGGCCAAATAGACAATATACCATAATAGGCCTCCTTTGATATTTCGATAACTCGGGATTTGATATTTCGATAAATCTTAGTGAAATTCAATCCCTTGTTTGTTTGTCCGACTAAAATTAGTGCAATTTAGTACTCTCGTCTCTTTAGCCGACTAATCCTCCGTAATAGACTATTGGATAAGTTATTGGATACGTGAAGTATTAAATGAGAAATAACTAATACAATAGAAATTGTAGAATTGTAGGGTTTAAAATTTTTGGACTGTTTCTTTTTTTCATACAATAATTAAAAATAATTATATCTCATGATTCAATAAAAACTAATACAATCAAGTCATACTGTATCACTAGTACAATTCAATCCCACTATTTATTCTATCCCACGGCATAACAAATAAATCCAATCCCACTATTTATCCAATCCCTTAAAAAATAATCCAAAAATCAAACTAGGCCTAGAGATCTCTGTAATTATTTGTACCAACCTCGCCTCCGCGTAACACATTAAGTGCCTGCTCAATGGAAGAGAACCCTTCAGACGGGCAGTCAGGATCCCCCTCGGCATCACTCACAAAGAAATCAGTGGTTTCTGGGGTAATCTCAGCAGCTAATGTACCAAACGGTGCCGAAGACGAGTCATCCAAGGCACCCAACAAAGACCCATTTTCGTTTCCCTTCACAGACCTTTCATCAAACACGTTATCTGCTCCAATCCCACCTTCCCTGACCGCCAAGCACCAAAAATTCTGCCACCGGTGCCTGCACAGCCCAGGCCCTGCACTCTGAAGAGCTGCGGAAGATCGATGAAAACTGAAACAGAGAACCACGATGAGCTTGGCAAGGTAGGGGAAAAAGAGTTTTTTCAGGTGTTTGCTTTAGTATTTGGATATAATACCTTGAGCTGATGAAGAAGAGAGGAAACAGTGGGTGCTGAAACAAAACGCATTCCATGGAAATGATGGGTTTGGTTTCATCAACGTTTGAGGAAGAACAGCTTCTTCTTTTTCTTACTGGAATTGCCTTCAAGAAGAAAAGAACACCTCTTGTTCTGTGTTATCCAGAACCACATCCAAACCCAGTGTTGGGCGTTGTTTCTGATTTAAATTTATAGTTTTCACCTACTAATTTTAATAATTATTATTATTATTTTTTAACACTAAATTTTGTTTACAAGTTATAAGTATTTTTTTCTTCATAAATAACTAATTTAAGTTAAAAAGTAGCATTTTTTTAAAATATTAAAAAAATTTTTATAAATTTTAATTATTATTTTTCAATTACAATATATAAACAACTAATTTCACCTATATCAAAAACTATCATCAATACTATAAGAACCAGGCTTCCTAACTGTTTGCATGTGTAGGACTTAATTTGGTCCCACTTTAATAATTTAAATTATTTATTTTATAATTTTTAATATATAAATTATTTATATAAAAAATTAATTTAATCAAATATTAGTAACCACGTGTACAAATCACATTTGCCTTCAAGAGACAGATTAAAACTAACTACTCAAACATAACAACCATCTAATCTTATTAAAATTTATTTAATAGTAACATATAAAATAACAAATAAAATATAATAAAACAATATGGTTGTTTTAACATTGTTGAGCTTTATTCTATTAATTAAGGGATTGACATGCCATTTAAAATAAAATTAACATATCACTATTCTATATTAAAGATACATCATCTTATATTGAATAAATATTTTATTAAAAAATTGAAAATTTTACAATATAAAACAACTATATTTGCTAGATTTTCTCTTTAAAAAAATCAAGTAGGCGTTATTATTTGGTACAGTAATTTTATTTTAAAATAAGTAATTGGCCATGTTTGGAATAATTACATATTTATTTATTTATTTATTTATTTATTTAATTTTGTATATTTTTATTTTTAGTAAATTTTTTTCATTATTTAATCAAATTATTATACTTTAGACTCTTCTCATCGAGACAAGCCAAACAAATAAAAAATTTTGATCAAAATATTAAAAAATTTTAAAAAAGACAAAAAAAAAGCTAAAATACGCTAATAAGTCAAATTTTATGTTATTTATTTTTGACTTTAGTAAATTTTTTCATCTTTTAATTAAAAATTTTTATTTTTTAAAGTTCGTCTCATCGAAACAATTAAAAAAATAAAAAAAAAATTAGTCAAAAATTAAAAACAAATATAAAACAAATAAAAATAAATAAAACTCGTGACATTTAGCGCAAACTGTGCCAATATTTCAGTTTCATAATTTATGACATGCAAATCACTATTATACTGATATCATAGAGAGAATATGGATCATAGCCGTGAGTGTTTATGCTAATAGAATTTCAATAATGTTATCATAATTATGTTATTTTATTATATTTTATTTCTCACATTATTTTACTTTTTGATATCTTGTCTTTTGAGACAAACTTTAAAAATTATAAGTTTAAATTATAAGTTCAAAAAAATAAATTAAATATTCTTATATTATTACAAATTAAGGCTCTATTTAGGTGGATTTTATTTATTTGCTTATTAACTTATTTACTTATTAATAAATAAGTCAAATTTTATTTAAGTCACTTTTTTAGGCGGCTTATGGCTTTTTTACTTATTAGTTTATAAGACAGCTTATTTGCTTATTTAGCTACTCAAATGAGCTTATTTGTTTATTTTTTTATTTTTTTATTTTTATCTTATTTGGTTACCCAAACGATGTAATTTATTTTTTAATTTATAAACTAATATACAAATAAACAAAATTACCCAAACAGAGCGTAAGTTTAAATAGGACACAAAGTCTAAAGCGGACTCTAAGGTCTGGTTTCTCAACTTGATTTTAACTCGGATTTTTGGGCTTAAGTCAAGTTTTTTTTTGTTTAGAGTCGTTTAACTCAAAATAAAAAATTTATTTCGTGAATTATAAAAATGACTTTAAATTAAAAAATAATAATTCAAAAAATTTTATTTAGAATGAATTTAAACCCAAAAACTAAAGGGCAAAAAAAGGCATAATGACAAAAAAATTAAATAAAAAACAAATTGTTATAATTTTTTAAAATATATTTTCACCTAATTCTATATTCAATATAGATCTTATTTAAAATATTTTAACGAGTAGATTTTAAAAATATAATTTTTATAAAAAAAAATTAATGTATATAATAAAAGTTATAATATTTTTAATAAATATATATATATAACTACTTTTTTGTAAAAAAACAAAAAGACGAAAAGCTTTTGAATTTTCAAACCAGACTTTTTGACTTTTTGAGTTTTAATTTAAAAGAAAAAAAACCCGACTTTAAGCCCCTTGTCAAATAAAGCCTAAATATTGGTGTTGTTTGATAACTTGACATTAAGCTAGACTTATTACTTAAAATCTCTTTTAAGTCAAATAAGGAGAAAAAAATGATTTGGTAAACTATAGAGGTGACTTTAAGTTAAAATATAATAAGTCAAAATGCTTGACTTAAAATAGCTTTATGCTAAAAGAACTTTAAGTCAAAAAAAAATTATTATAATTTTTAAAATTTTATTTTTACATAATTTTATATTCAATATAGATCATATTTGATAAATTTAGATGAGTGAATTTTAAAAGTATAAATTTTATCCGGTAGAATAAAAGTTATGGCATTTTTAAAAAATATATAAAATTATTTTACATAAAAAATCAAAATGGTTAAAAGCTTTTGGGTTTCTAAATACAGACTCTTTAATTTTGGTAGTTTTAAGGCTCCGTTTGGCTTAGCTTATTTAGTGTCTTTTTTTTCTTCTTTTACGAACTTTTTTGGTTTTTTGGATTAATTTTTTATTTTTTTGATTTATCGTAGTAAAACAAATTTAAAAGTTTAGCTATTTTGAAAAAAATTTAAAAAATTTACTAAAAATAAAAAAGCCTAAAAGCCTTAAAGTGGCTTTTTTATATAGTTTTTTCGTTTTATATAATTTTTTTTAACTTTTTAGATAATATTTTTTACTTTTTTAATATTTTATAATGAAATTTTTTTAAAAAATATTATCATTTAAATTAATATAATTTTTTTACTAAAAATATAAAAAATTTATAAAAAATATTTATTTCACACGGTGCCCAAGTCAAAAGAAAAAAATTGGACGTTAAGCCCTTGACAAACAAAGCCATTGACGCATAAAATAGCTCCACTTGGATAATAAAGTACATCGAAAAAAAAACTTTGTTTTGAAGGATATTGACACTTTATTTTGAAGTTTTGCTAAATTGTACTTTTTCGGTACATTGCTAAAGACTAAAGTTGTACTTTGCTGTTTAACTTTGTTTTACTTGCGCTCAAATTGGCAACTTTTATCCTTCGTTTTGTTTTATTTATTTATTTATTTTTAACTATTTAAATAACTAAAACAAAGTTCATAACTCAAGTAGGTAATTTAAGCAAATGACTCGAGCAAATAATTAGTGTATGGCTCGAATAAATGGCCCGAAAATCACTGTGCAAATATAAGGTTCTTGACATAACCCTCTCGACAATTCAGTCCATAAAAAGCGAGGAACTCAACTTTCGTAAACGACACAATAATTATTAATAACTTTCAAGACAAAAATAGACTGAGCTACTAGTAGCTCGAGTAAAGTGCAAAAAAACATTTATAAGAACACAAGGAAGCATAATTGTTTTGTGACTCGCTGTCATTCAAATGGGTGGAGATTCGTTCATTCATAGTGTAATAGGTCCGAGCTATTCAAACCAAGCAGTTCAACAACCAAGCTTGTGGATATTTTTAATTTTTTGATAATGGTGGACAGCTTACTGACACTAAATTATGTCTCATTCTCAGGTGGACAACTTACTCACACTAAATTATGTCTCATCCTTGAGTTGCAAGTGAACCGAGTTACTGGGCTCCCCAGTAGCTTGACCAGCCATAATTAAGACATTTCACTTCCAGGTGCATAGCATTCCATAGCACAGATTATAAAGTACAACACAGACTTTGAGTTGGCTGACTACATAATTATTACCACTACACAGGCCATAAAGACAGCATAGGCTATGTAACTCTGACTACCCAATTACAATGACACAGCACAGATTATGTGGCTCAGCACAGACTGAGTGAAAGCAAACATATATAGTACAGACTATACCTCAATAGATTTCTTTGAGAATCGAAAGATTGTTCCAGAGATAATGAAGATAATGGCAGTACAATCCTGCACGGGACGTTAGAAGACATGTGATTTGATGGTTAAAGAAATGATTTGTCGAACCACCGGATCCGAGTGGATTTGGTACTTGACCCGAGCGGATCGAGTATCCACGGGGAACCCGTTGATCGACCTAGTTAAGTTGGAGTAGAATTAGAGCCTGATACACTGTTCATACTGTCGATACTTCAAACTCAATTAGCATTCTCCTTCACCCAATCTAATCTCTCTATGTTTTGTGTTTTTTACTATCTCACATATTTTGTCTTTCCATTATTATTTATTATTTGTTTATTCAAAAAAGATCCCTACAGGCTGAAAAGCCAAAAAATCAAGATTGTTCTTTTGTCGAAAAATTAAAAGGCTAAAAAATTAAAAAATCAAATCAAAACACAAATTTTTAGAATATTGTATTTAAATTTTTACCATATTTAAAATACAATAATATCATTTATTCATAACTTATTTACTATCACTAACAACTACATATAATTGTTAATATTAAATATATAAAATAGTAAAATTGTTCACTTTTAACAAAAAAATAAAAAAATAGTTTTTTATCCAAACAATTAATTTCAAAAAAGTTAGCATAAAAATTAAGTTACCAAATAATCTGCTTTAAATCAAATTTAAAATTTTAGTTAAAAACGCAAAAAAATAAAAAAAATTAACTTTTAAACTAGTTGTCAATGGAGCCCTTAGTGATGTAATTTTGGCATGGGGCTCATGGGCCGCCGGGGTCAGTTCGAGCACATTATTGTAGCGGCCAATTTTGGACTTATACAAGCTGAAGTTCACCCAAGTTCGCCCACACCTAAAGAGGTGTGAGTTGGGCTGGGTCAACTTGAGCGTTCCCAATTCAGCCCAATATGACTCGGCCTGATTCTTAGCCCGTTTGAGCGCAATGATGTTTTGGCTTGAGGACCCACTCCAGCTCAACCTGATATACTACTTAAGAATTTTCTAATGGTAATAGTCGTTCTGACCAGCCCGAGGCCCACGTCTATAATAACTTGTTTAATAAAAAACAAAAAACAAAAACAAATTTGAATAGCTTAGGTTGAATCAACTTATATCGTAAGGTTGAGATTGACTATTTGTTGGTCGCCCGCAGCTTGGCACAGTTCAAGCACACCTCACGGCCCCAATGATCATAAATATATAAATTTTTTGAAATCTTAAAAAATTACTTATAAAAGGCCATTTCTCTTCTCCATTTCTCATTTACTCCTACTCAAAGTCTCCAATCTCAATACTCATTTCTCAGCTCTCTCAAGTCTCAATTATCCTATTGCTTTCAAATTCTCTGTTATTTAATTGCTTTCAAATTCTCTGTTATTTAATTAAAGTTCTATTGCACTATATTACAAATTTACAATTCAAGATTAAGTATTGAAAAATTAAAATCAAGATCAAGATTCAAGATTAAAATTTTTATAAGATCGAGAATTAAATCTGTCTTCAGTTAAATTTAATTGTGAAATTTACTTTTTACATTATCTCTATTCTCTTTTCAATTTTTAGTTCTTACATAAAATTTGCTAGTAATATTTCTTAGTTATTATCATTAAAAAATAATATTCATCTTAAAAATTTTACCATTTTACTTTATTTGCTATTTACAAATAAATAATATTTTTCTTTATTTTTCAACTTATATATATTTTTTCTATAAATCCTAATCATGCTAACTATATTGGTATTGATGATTATATTTATCCATCTACTAGTAGTCCTATTCCTCTCCTACTCTACCTAGTGTTGCCAAACCATCATCCCCTTCCCTCTATTATTGATGTATCTGAATCTGTATAAGCATATGCTAGTAAAAAACCTTCTAACATGTAAAATAATTTTGAAAGAATAGTAAAAATAAAAATGATAGCACTGCGGTCATTAAAATTATATGTAAAATTTGTAATAAATTACTTAATAGTAATACAATTAGTGAAACTAATTTATCTACGCATGTCAATATACAAATTAGAAATAGACTTCCAAATTTTTACGAACAAATTTAAATAGAAAGAAGTCTAACAGATAACATAGTTAATTTTTCTTTGTATCCTATACGGGCACAAGATATTATAATTGATTATATAGTGTGACGTGAACATTTATTTACAATGAGTGAAGAATTCGAAATTTCTGAATTAGTATACGGGGTATTTACACTTCAATTTTAAGGTTTTTCTAAAAATACTATTATAAATAAAATTTTATAAAAATATAAAAAAATTCAAACCAAATTAGGAAATTTAATAAGAAAAAATATAAAAGATAGAGTTTTTTCAATTTCTGATTTATGGATATCACAATAGGGTGTAAAATATCAATATATTATTGCAAATTTTATAAATGATGATTGAAATTTAAATAAAAAAAATTATATCGTTTAAACTTATAGAATTCCCTCGCATCGGTCACACTTTACTTATAAAAATCAGAGCATGAACATGCATGTAGTGGCTTCATAATAAAATTTTTTTATTTTTTATAATACTTTTTATAATAATAAATATGTTCAATATCTAAAATATAATTTACAACTTTCTGTATTTGGTGTATTACTCTATATTCGTTGTTTCATACACATATTAAATTTAATTGTTAAAGAAAGACTCAACAAATATGACGAATTAGTTAATAGAGTAAGGTAAGCAGTAAAAATAATTAATAGTAGTGTTAAAAGAATATATGTTTATAAAAAAATATGTATTGAAGAAAGTTTAAAAATTAAAAAATTATTATAATATATAGAAATTAGGTGGAACGTTGTATATATTATGTTACAAGTAGCTATAAACCAAAGAAAAATAATTAATTTATTTTTAAAAATTCAATCAATAAATAATATTTATCTACCAACTAATCAACATCGGGGTAATGTAAATTTATAAAAAAAAATTAAAATTTTTTGACGAATCAATAAAATTATTTTATTATATTTACACTCCTATTAGTCCATTTGTTTTACAACAACTAAAAAAAATAATGTAACTTTTTATTAAGTATTTACGAAATAATAGATATTTTGATATCATTAATGACATGAAATCTAAATTTAATAAATATTAGGGTACATTACAACATATTTTTTGAATAGCTATAATATTAGATACTAGATGTAAAATTATTGATTTGAAATATTTTTAAAATTAAATTTATGATAACTAAGATCAATTTAAACTAATCCTAAATACACTTAGAGAATTATATGACGCATATAAATATAATAAACTGTCGCAATATAAGAAATCAACACCATCTTTTGCCATCCTTGAAGTAGGATATGTTTTTAAAAAATAAAAATTAGAAGACTTAACGAACACAAGGTAGCTGTATCTCATAATTCAAATATTACTTAGACATTTTGGAGAATACCGATGAAGATAATTTTAATATTTTAGAATAATAAAAATAACACGAGTCGTTGTGGCTAGTTTTATCCATGAATAGCTCGTGATATACTAAAAATTTGTATCTGCAAATGCTTGATGGACAACATTTAGTGTTAGTGAACGAATTGTCAACGACTATAAGTAGAGTCTTAAGCAGAAAATGGTAAAAGTATTAATGATTACTTACGACATATTATATGCATAACCTAGACAACAATATTTAAATGAAAAGACTTCAAGAGGATTGGGAAATGATTACCTTCAAAAGAATTACTTAGCTCAAAAAAAAATTTAAATCTTGAATTTTAAAATTTTAAATCCTTAAATTTGTAATCTTAAATTTTATTTGCTTAGATTATTACATTAGATGTAACTTTTTTTTGTTTAAGTTGAGAATAAAGCAAATAATTAGAAGGATCGTAGGTGCCAGCTTAGTTGAGACGTATTTAACTCATTTTGTAATTTTTTTTATTTTTTTAAAAGAAAGTTATACATTTGTAAATTGCAATGTAAATGATTCAGTTTTATTAAATAATAAAATTTTGGTCTTGCATTTTATTACTTGAAGTGTTTAACTTTATTATATTTTTTAATATTTTATTAATACAAGAAAAAAAAAAAAAACAAGTTATAGCAACCCGTCTACATTAAGTAACTCCGAAACAGGACTAGAGTCATTTGAGAAATAATTTTTTAATCCATAATAATCAACGCTCGACACCTAAATGTCATTTGAGAGAAATATTGGGGGTTAAAGTGCAACTTTAACAGAATCTGGATTAAAGAACCAATTGACCTAACATCTTCAAAGATTTGTTTGGGACTAAAAACTCAATTTTTTATCTTTTAATTTAAAATTTAAAAAAAAGTCTCATTTAAAAATTCAAAAGCTTTTAGCTTTTTAACTTTTTAGTTTTTTGTTTACTTTTTTGCTTTTTTACATAAAATAATTATATATATATTTTTTATTATACACATCCGTTTTTTATAAAAATTATATTTTTAAAATCTATCAAACAAGATCTATATTGAATATAAAATTATATAAAAATTAATTTTAAAAAATTATAATAATTTTTTTAATTAAAAATCTTTTGACATAAAGTCATTTTAGACTAAACTTTTTAGTTTATTGTCTTTTGGTTTAAAATTACGATTTCAATTCTCCAAATAAATTTTTTACTTATTTGGCTTAAAATAATTTTAAATAAAAAATTTAACTTAAAGCTAGCTTGCTAAATGAGGTATTACTCTAACTCATTTTCTAAATCAATTTTAGGGAATGATAATTTTGTTCTCTATATAATAATGGTGTTTGGGATTACTAAAATTAATAATTTGTAGATTGTAACTTGAGTAAAATTTATGAGTACTTGATAAAAATTGTAACTTGTAACTATAAAAAAAAGATTGTTATAACTTATAACAGAAGTTATGAGTACTTAAAAAAAATTATAACTTATAATTAAAATTATTAGCATGAAGCTAAAAGCTATAAGCAATAGATTTGCCAAATATTCTCATTTAGCTTGTGTTTGGACTTACTTATTTTTAGATTTTTTGACTTTTTTTTAATAAAAAAGTAACGTAAAAAGATGTAGAAAAAATTAATTTAAACCAAATTAATTAGTTTTTTTGAAGATTTTTAAGCAATAAATTTCTTTAAAAAAAACTAAGCTAAACATAGACTTATATAATAAAAAAGTGGGAATGATATCATAACTAAGTCAATTTTGAGATAATTAACTGAGTATATACCATAAATGATTATCAAAGCATAAAATTACCATAATTAAAAAAATTCAAATAACTAAAAACGAGTACACTATGGAATTTCTCTTAATTTTGATATTATAAAATTTCTCAAATTATTTAGTTTTTTTCTTAAATTTAAAATAATTTTATTTTTTGAGTTATTCAAAAAGCAATTATTCAAATTATTTAGTAATCCAAATAAATAATTAATGCAAAAAGATATAGAACCTTTTTTTTCTTGTCTCCCAAAATGAGACACATTTGAGCACGCACTATTTACTATTTAGGGGAATACTATATGCACTTTGTTATTGAATTTAAATTTGTGTAATTATAAGTTAAAATTAAAATAAATTACATACCAAGTTTAAAATTGTTATGCCCTGAATACGTGAATTTTACTTATTGACTTATTTGATATTATAATTTTTTATTTTTAATAAATTTTTGTAATTATTTAGTCAAACTATTAGATTTTTTAAATTTTTTATATTGAGACGAATTTAAAAAATGATTTTTTATTAAAATATAAAAAAAATTAAAAAATAAAATAAATAAAAATAAGTCAATAAACTAAATTCTATTTTGCTTAAATTAAAATAAACAAAAATAAACCAATAAATTAAAAAATAACATTTGCCCAAATTACACCTATAACTAAAGAAAAATTTAATCTAATTAATTGAGTACATTGTATACTGTGAGGCCCAAAATAAGTCATAATCAAAGCCCAAGGTTAGAATAACTAAAAAAATTAAAATAATCGAAAAAAAGTACACTATGAAATTTCTCTTTGGTCCTGAGAAACAATCTTGGTTTTATGGGTTTTTAGTTAAAAATATTAAAAAATTAAGATTATTTATTAAGTAAAAAAATTAAAAAAATTAAAAAATTAAATCAAAACATAAATTATCAAAATATTCGATTTAAATTCTTATTATTTTTAAAATATAATAATACTCTTTATTAATAACTTATTTACCATCGCTACTAATTACATATAATTATTAATATCAAATATATAAATAGGTAAAATTATTACTTTGAATAAAAAGTAAAAAAACTAAATTTTTATTCAAATAACTAATTTAGAAAAAACTAGTTTAAAAGTTTAGTTACCCAACATCTTATTTTAAACTAAATTTAATCTTTTAGCGAAATACGTAAAAAATTAAATAAATAATAATTTTTAAATTTGTTACCGATGGAGTTCTTAGCTTGTGCCTGGCTTAGTTTTTTTAAAAAGTCTTTTTACCTATTTTACAAAAAAATAAATATAAAAAAATGTAAAAAAAGTTAATTGATTATAATAGGAGTGTAAATTAATAAGTTTTTTAAAATAATTTTAAGCAAAAAAAAACTTAAAAAATAAAACTACCCCAATTATAGGCTTAGTTTTGATATTATAAAATTTGAGTGTTTATTTAGTTTTTTTTTAATTTTAAATATTTATATTTTTTTGAGATAATTCAAGAAGTAATCATTCAAATTATTTAGTAATTCAAATAAATAATTAACGAAAAAAGAATATAATTTCTTGCTTTGTCTCCCAAAATGAGAAGTAGCCTCCGGGGAGGAAAAGTCGCCGGCGAAGTCGAGCTTTTTTCCTGGACTGTGGGGGCTCAAGCACGGGGCTGATCGATATGATTTGATGCCAATTTGATCCAAAATTACTTCAAACCAGAAGACTTTCTTCACTTCGGATCTTCCTGCTCTATCTCTCTTGCTCGAGAGTTCTTCGATCGACGATCACAGATTCACTTTTCAATTTCTGAGCTGCGGCGGCGGCCAAATCCCTATTTAACTCAGCTGTATGATTCTGCTTATACACATTCTACGATTATATATGTATATATATACGTCTGTGAAATTTTTCTCATTGTTTTAGTTTTGTTGTGATTTGCGATAGATTTTCTCTATAATCCGGCGAAGAGGGTTGGTGGTGGTGGTGGATTGGATGGGATATGGCGGAACCGCCGTCGTCTCCGCCCTTGAAAGAGAACAAGTTTTGGAAAGCGGTTTTCGCCGTCGTCGGCATCATGTCGACTCTAGTTATCTACGGCGTCCTACAGGTCAAAACAATTTATTGTATCGGCAATGAAAAAATTTGAAACACTCGTTTTCGGATTCTGTTGATTTCAGCTATAGCTCGGAACATTGGTCTCTGTATAATCAAAAAATCAAGAGGGGAAAAATAATTCTCACTTTCGATTTTATTAGAAATGGAAATCAAATTTGGTTGAGAATCTAGTTATAGCCAGTATGGTTCAATCGATAGTGCACTGAATGGGAAAAGAAATTTTCGTAAAAGAGGGGGCAAATAAAGGGGTTGAGTTCCTGTACTTTGGACTTCCAAAACAGAAATGTTAAGTACCCATAAAACTATCCACAATTTGACATGGGTGTTTCAAACTATACTGTTTGTGATGCGGATCATAAGCCAAATGAATCTGAATGATTCCTTTTGAATTGTGGGTAATTTTATAGGTATCTTTTATGGGTTTTGTACTATTACTGGAGGATTCAAGGGCCGCATGTACATAAATGCTAATGATTATTTTTTATTTTTTATTTTTTCACATTATAGTTGTCAAGTCATCAATTGTCCCCAAAGCGTAAGTTATTAGAAAATGAGTTCAACAATGTATAACAAGTTATCTAACATTCCCTCTCATGTGCAATCCTATCTCGTAACAATGTAAACTGTACAGGTGCACTAACACACAAAGTGCACAATAACAAATATAACTGAAAAATACATCATGAGACTTAAGCCTAAAACCTCGTGAAACCAGAGGTCTGATACTATATTAACTCACTAATTATCTCAAAAGTTTAAGTTGTTAGGAAATAGGTCCAACAATGTATATCAAGCTATCCAACAATGGTGTGGCTTTGATTTGGGAATAGGGCACCTGGAAACTATAGGTGAATTTGCTTTGCAGTATCCTAATCGATTCGACCCTTTGTTCGCTAAGTACAACATTACCTATTCTTTTTGGGCGTGAAAACATGTTTTGGAGTTTGTCTTGTGAATTTTAAGTAGCTAATCGGGGTTTGTTTACAAGCCTCTAGTGTATGGCCATCTAACAATGTGTTGGATAACTTACAATATTATTTGTCATTTGACAAGGTACACACGGAAATCACTTATTTCGACTTCCGTTGTAGTATTGCACCACCTAAAAAATGACAAAGGGCACTTTCTTCACCTCAACTTTGCACGGGAATCATATAGGTGAGAAATGGCCATTTGATATATTGTTCTCTGCAATATGAATCAGGTGTTGCATGGGATGCTTCCTTCTTATTTGTTTTTAATGAATTTTGCTTTACTTTACTTACATCTATTTAATATACATACATAAATATAAAGGCACACACAGACATATAGATATATGATATATGCTTCAGGTGTTGAACCTTTTCATGAACTATATAAGCTCATGCAAGAGTTTTAGCTCTGTTGGAAAGGTAGTGTATGTCTAGCAAAGAAAGAGGAATCATAACCGTTGGTTAAAAATGCAATCTTGCGCTTTCCATTTCTACAACCTTCAATTGGTCGTTTTACTGTTTTCTAATTTGCACTTGTGTGCCCATTTATTTGGTATGAAACTTATGATAAATTGTTGTGTTACTCTCACTATCCAAACGGCTGAGACAGTTAATTTCTTGCAGGAAAAGATCATGAGAGTTCCATACGGAGAACGCAAAGAATATTTTAAGTACTCTTTATTTCTTGTTTTCTGCAATCGTCTTGTGACATCAGCAGTCTCTGCAGGCGCTCTATTGGTAACTAACTAGCCATTAGAGGTTAACTGATTAATTTTTACAGTCTCTACAAGACATGCTATTTGGTTTGTTGGAGATCTTACACATTTCAGGCACGACCATTGTTGGTAAAAGCGTAAACCTAGCTGAAGTAAGGCGCACATTTTTCAAAAGTAATTTATAATGGCAAGGAATTCATATTATATAACTAGATATGTGGCTCTCGCGATGTTAAATATCTTTTAAAATGGAAAAAAAAAGCATTGTGAAAATTTTACGTGGAAAATTATGTAGAAAGTGGGTGATTATGTGGAGAGTCCAAAGTTATGTTAAATTGTGGTAAATTTACATATTTGTCTTTTATTTAGCAAATAAAAAATTATGTTTACCCTCATTAATAGAAGAAAGAAGCGTGTCTAATGAGCTTCACCAAATTTGGTCATTATCCCTGTTGTTCTTTATTATAATAGTATAGAAATGCAGTTGAAAAAAAAATAGCAATATATTTGGCCTTTTAACTAAAATGGTTAGAATCTTGCATTGGCTTGTTCAATTGCTTAATATTCTCTGAAGTAAATGACAATCAAGTGACCAAACCAGTCATGTACCATTTAAACATAAGTTTTTAAAAGTTTCCTTGTTCTTTACAAAAAAAAATATATAATCAGTACCATGATATTTGATGGCCAGTGATCAAAATGAAGTACACTGCTGAATGAAAATATACCCAAAAGGCAACAACCAGAATGCACTGGAACAAAGTAGTGGCTTCTATGCAAGCAATGGAATGCAATCCTTGAAAAAAAGAAAGATGAAATAAAATAAATCCGTGGGATTTATAATTATGTTTTTTATCAAATCAATTGCAAAATGATTTTTAGAGGAAGCTTTCACAACTTCAAAATCCAAGCAATTTTTTATTCAAGCTGATTTAGAAATAGGAAATATATATTTTTGTTATCTGTAAAAAGAAGATAAAGAAAAAAGGGTGAAATGATAAAAAGGATCAATCTCATAAGTATCATACAACGTGGGGCGTGGAAGGTTTTGATCCTTTTGTTCCGGGAGTAATAGCCTCTCATCATACTGCAGCAGGGACATTGCAGCAAGGACATTGGGCGTATTAGGAGTCTCTGTTCCATCTTAGCATCTGCCCAATCAGTTAAATCAGTTAACAGCAGATCACTGCCACTGAGCTACTGACCACCCTGCCACTGAGCTACTGAGGAACAACGGGTGATTAGATCTAATAGAGTTCAATTTCCGTAGCATGATCTAAAGGATAGAACAATTGATCTTTATTTATTTAAACAAAAAAAAAAACACAAAAAACTGCACTTTAGGCTTATTGAAAAAGTGCCAAAAAGTGTGCTTTTGTAAATGCTTTGCATTTTAACTACTAAAAGCTCTTCTGCTGTTGCGCACTGCAAACCCAGGGAACTGCATTTGAATAGAATGTAATCAAGATTGCATATCAATAAGATCTAGCATCGATTAAAGCATCTTGTGTAATAGAGTTTTTCTGTGCCAATGTTTTCATTTCTCCAGGCAAGTAAAAAAGCATTGGACCCTGTTGCTCCAGTTTACAAGTATTGCCTCATATCAGTGTCAAACATACTTACAACGACCTGTCAGTATGAGGTGAGTTGCATTTACTTCCCGAGTTCTTTATCATGAAAATCGTGAACTGCAATAAAAATTGAAGTAATCTTCGGCTTTTTAGAACGTTGTTTAAGGTTGAGAGTGATGAGTAATCTATGGATTAATTTTGTTGATCTTGAATGCTTTCTACAGGCACTTAAATATGTTAGCTTTCCAGTTCAGACACTTGCTAAATGTGCCAAAATGATACCTGTGATGGTATGTTACTCATTTCCATGATTGTTGTTTCTCACAAAAAGTTTTTTCCTTCTGTATATTTCCACTTCCATAATGCTGTTATGCCTTCTTTCTGTTTCACAAGAAGATAAAGCTATTTCTTTTTTGTATTTTTTTTTTTACTTTTTTGTTTTGATTTTTGGAATCAAGACTGTTTGCTTCCTGCTGTATTTCTCCTGCCTCTCTATACCATCATATATGCTTCTACCATCAAGCCAAATATATAGCAGGCCTTTGTTGTATATTCTAATGTCTAAGTGATTGCAGATAGATGTTGTGGATATTCAAAAAAAGGTTTTTAGATGTGTGGGTTCCAGTAAAAGTTCCGCTCTAGCAATCTGCTGAATGAAATCCCAAGCATCTGGGGTAGTTTTCCAATTTTTCTCCAAACATGATATGATAAAAATAGAATGAATGAGCCGTGAACTAACTCTAAAAACTAAACCAATACCAGGACTCTAAATTCTAATGTGGACACAACCCATAAAAATCTTCTTGCATGCTGTGAGGTTTGTATGCTGTATTATACTTTCGAAAGTGTTTATGCTTCATCTAACTAAGCAGTGGCTTCCACGTCATCCAGTGTTTTTGAAATGCTGGAAAAATTTGACTACTGAAGTCCCACTGTCTTTAATTCAATGCTTATTTTTTACTAGTGTTTGTAATGTACAGGATATGAACCCTAAATATTGAGCACCTTTGTTGATTACCATCTGAAGAATCATATGTCATCTCTGAGTTTCAATTCATCTCCAATATAATAAGGAACTTCCTAAATTTTAAGCATTCAGGTGCTACATGCTTGAGATGGCGTACTCCTGGATGGACAAGATGCTTTTGGTATATTCACTTTTTTGGATAGGGCCACTGGCCACGACCTTTGTTATTATGATTTGTGTTTAGGTTTATATGACTTGCTACCTCCTGTTTTCCCATTTTTTGCCAGGTGCTATCCTTTGAACTTCTTGTAATTACTCGTTAAGTGGCAGGATCATGTGATTGTGGAGAATGAAACTTAATTCTCATCTCTTCTATGATTATGGGATTGCCCGTAATAGACACATAATTGGATTGCAATTGTTACTATCACATGACTTGTTATAAGTTGGCTTAATCTTTGCAGAAAAGAATAAACAAATTATAACTCCCAGAATTGTTATTGAATGATTAAGTGCATAATTATTGCCCCTTTCCCCTGTACAAGAGACGTTCTCCTTATAAACCTTTCATTCAATTTGTCGATAAACCTTGTCTGCAAAAACATTGATTCAGTAAAAACTCAAAACAGCATAGAGGATCCTTGGTTCTTCATCTTGAAGCCACTTGTCCTGGCCAACTGGGATTGCTGTCTGAATAATCATACTCGTATTGTCTAATCCTTATGAAGAACAGCTGATACCTGTTTTGATGATTTTAAACTCACAATACCTTGAAGAATTGATGATTAATAATATTAAGATGATGATTTGGTGGGACAGTTGTGGTAATAATGATTACTATAGACACGAAATCATTCTAGTAATTAGCTTAAATTTAAGTCAAATCTACTTACTCAACAAGCCTTCATCCCAATTAGTTGGTCTCGGCTTCATGGATCTCTCTCTAATCTGCTCTGCTAGGTTGCTAGGTTAGTTCATCATTGTCATTATTTATCAGCTTCATATGAGGTGTGGTCCATCATTAGATGGATTGCAATGGATTTTAGTGAAAGGTGTAACTCCAACTC
The DNA here is from genome assembly GCA_034768845.1 of Heliamphora exappendiculata. Taxonomy (NCBI): domain Eukaryota; kingdom Viridiplantae; phylum Streptophyta; class Magnoliopsida; order Ericales; family Sarraceniaceae; genus Heliamphora; species Heliamphora exappendiculata. Next base: position 6,066,224 of record JAOTRH010000006.1, on the reverse strand, counting down.
TACGGGGTAAATTTTGAATGCCTCCTGTTTATATTACTTGCAGGTTTGGAGCACTGTCATTTTGCAAAAGATATACAAGGCGCAAGACTATTTACTGGCTTTTCTAGTGATGCTTGGTTGTGCATTATTCATTCTATACCCGGTAAATGACTATGCTTCTGTTTTCCTATAATCAGCTTTTCTTAGCTCTTCTCTTTACTTTCTGCACCCTAGAGGCTGGTAATGAATGTTACCATGATGCTAAATCTGTGTTTGACATTATATTCCCTTCTATAATAACTTCTTTATCAATAGAATAATGGGCACCCAGTCATATCCTAGTGTGAACGGTATGGAAAGATGTGTACTTTTGTCAGTATAATGACTAACGCGACGGGGCATAGTTTAAAAGCTTTAGATCTATAATTGTCTATTATTGTTATGATTACAAAAGCATCCTTCACTTCAATTTATCCTAATTGACAACAGTTTTGCTGGAGATAATTATCACCCAATAGGTAATCACCACAACTTGGTCACTTATGCAACCAAGGAAGCTGCGGCCTTATCATCTGTTGTAGTATATTTGAGTATCAATATTAATTTCTCTGATGTACTTAAACACCATTTGACACCTAATAGCAGAAGTTCTTGCTTTTCTCTATTGTAAGGTTGAGGGTTTTAGAATGCATATGTATGAATAGGTGATGCTACCAAACTGCATTGAGATTTGTGGAATTTATGGTTATGTAGTATCAAAGGAGAATTAGATTTCCTAAATGGACTGTGAACTTAATTAGGATGAGAACTTCTCCAATTTATTCTAATATTTTTGTATCTAACATGAAGGTCCATAATGAAAACCTTAAAGTTATTCAGAAGTTAATTTAATAAGCATATTAACTTCAGAACCTTTTTAATATGGTCATTGGGTTTGGAACTCCTTTGAAATTGTATATAGAAGATGCCAAAATTTGACCACTTTCCCATCAACCATCTGTATGATGTTTTCTCAACTTAAATTTCTCATATAATTTGAATTATATTTCTATGAAACTTATCTATCTAATAAAATTCCATGGCGTAGTTTATCTAGGAATTGGAATTTGTTAAAGGACCCCTTTTATTTTTTGCACACTTCTTTCTGATATTAATGTATGTAATGGAACCAGTATACATATGCATATAAGACTGATGCAAGATGTTTTCAGAAAGAGATGTAATGGCACCTTACTGATGAGTGCTGACTTTGAACGAGAAATTCACAGATGTGTTATTTTGGATACAAGTTTTTAGAAAGAGTCCAATAGTGTGCTGCTGTTGTTGATGCATGCAACTTTTATATTCTTATTGGCTTTTGTATAGTTTTTGCATGAACTGAAGAGTTTATATTCTTATTGTCTTGCATGTGATTGTAGGCAGCAGGTGATACAAGTCCATATAATAGAGGAAGGGAGAGCACAGTTTGGGGTGTTTCGCTGATGATTGGTTATCTTGGGTATTGCTTATAGAATTAATTTCCCCACACAATTTTTCTGGTTGTAAACATTGTGATTATTTCTTGGCATCATGCCTTCTTTTTTTGCCTAGAAGGTACAGGTCCTATGTTTAATTGGACATTATTGTGCATGGTGTCTATACTGTGGGTTTCAAGCTTCATGTTGCTTTGTTTTTGGTTGAATGCTTTCTTAGTATGTTGCTTTGTTTTTGGTTGAATGCTTTCTTAGTTATCTATATGGAATGTCTATATAACCATTTCCATCAATTTATTTTCCTTTTCTTTTGGTAGATGTTTGTATTTTTTGCTGTTGTTTTGCTTCTGAATGATATGTTCATGCATGCTTATCTGGCTTTATGTCTCGGAAGGCATAGTGACAACTGCTATATATATTTAGCTAAATACCTGTACCAACTGCTGAACCCGGGTCAGTCAGATTGTCTATGAAATAGCAAAGGCTGTTGATTTAGTTTAGCTGGGGCCAAAGCCAATCAGTTAGTAAAGAACAATCAAATGTGAATGCTATGAAAGTGGGGAGTCCATGATTCTAGTGCAAATTGTGAGTTGTTTGAGGCAGAAGAGTGTTTGATAGTACGGAAAGAAGAAACTGTTATCTGGATTCCTCTCTTTGAAGCTCTAACTTGGAAATTTCATGTCCATTTTTTGATTTGAGTGACTAAGAATATTTTGATGGTTTGGTTGCCATTGCTTAGAGTAGCAATAAATTGTACCTTTCACTATACCACCCAACAGATTTTCCTCTCATGGAGATTGAGTTAATATTTTCATAGAAGTAATCTTGCACCAGAAAATCGGTTAATTTCTACTTTTTATTTGCTTAGTATTAATGCTGCATTCTTGATTTTTTTGTTAGAAAAAAAAAGTACTCAAGGTTCGAACCTACTACCTCAAGGTTCATATCTTGGTTAGGAGTGGATTGTGCCTTTGGCATTATATGCACAATTGATTGCACTTAAGTTCGAACCTACAGCCTCAAGGTTCATATCTTTTAATGGTTACATTTATGCGTGGGACACTGAGCTAAGAGTGATTGAACAAATTTTTTTCTTAAATGTTTTGTGAATACTTACTTCTTATTATCCTAAGGAATTTTTTTCCTT
>JAOTRH010000006.1:6041180-6056626 GCA_034768845.1 Heliamphora exappendiculata | reverse complement strand
AAATTTTAATTAAACACTAGAAAATACAAGTAAAAAAATAATTTATATAAAAATATTTTATATAATAAAATATTTTATGTCAAAACAAACAAAGCCTTAATTACAAATAAATAAATGATAATATAACTTTTAGAAAAATTAGTTAAATAGATGCTTTTTAATCACATCATTACATGTATATAATAAATTTCGTTTTTTCCTTTTGTAAGGGATGTAAAGTTTTACATAATAAGCGAGTAAAAAAAAATTTGAATGTTGAGCGCACAATAACAATAACGTACAATAGGCAACCGTCATTCATAATCCACCTTTAATTTCCAACCGTTGGAAAGAAATCAAACTTGTCCAATAAATCACTTTTATTACAATTCAAATATTAGCAAAGATTTAAATTAAAAAATCAATTACCGATTATTGATTTTTATCGATAAAAATATGCTTTGTTCTGAAAAATAATAATAATACTCATTCTTACTTATAAAAATTAAGAATATGTGATTGGTTAAGTGGTTTAAATATGTATACTTTTTTCTTTTATTAACTTTTTAACACAAAACGGTTAGATATATGTTAAACTTCTTTCCCCTAAAATCTAATTTGTGGAGATTACACTCGGTGTATTATTTTTTAAAAAAATAAAAATTTAAGAGCTTATTTAACAACTAGCTTAAAAGTTATTTATTTATTTATTTTGATTAAAATGCTAACTTGAATTCAAACTAGGTTGTTTGGCATATTAGCTTTTAGCCTAATTTTCTTGAAGTGGGTTTGATTTAATAAAAAAGTTTGTTTTATTTAAATTAAACAATATTGTCCCTCGTATGTAGTTTATTAAAACAATTTTATATAGTTGGTATTTATAGTAAATAAGTTTTGTATTTTGTTTTTGTAGAATTTGGTGAGAGTTTGAATATAGTGTTTTATGAATTAATATTTTCATTTGTTTTTTTAGTTTTTTTTTTGTTAAACACGCTATGTTTGTGTGTGTGTATTTTTACAAAAACTAAAAAACTTGAATTACTAATATAGACTCTTAAGTATAAATAGTACATACATATTAATGGGCACTCTTTTTAAGTCTTAATGGTAACTACCTTGGTAGTAGTAATAAATAACTTGTTAAGTAAAAATATTATTATTCTTATAAATGAGTCGAGAGTTTAAATAAGGTATTTGTTTTTGTTTTTGGCCAAACAAAATATCTTAACTTTTTAAGTTTGTGGCTAAAAAAATAAAAATTTAGTAGCTAATCAGGACCTTAGATAATCACAAAATGGGATAGAGTTTGGATTTTGGTTTCATTGAATTATTACAACCTTGTTCCTAATTTTGATAAAATTCTATATTGTTCAATCAGTAGTTAATCTAAAAATGGATTAGTACTTAGATTTAGATTTCATGAGATTATCATAATCTTGTCCATAATTGTGTGTAATTATTTGAAACCGGCATATATCCAACTATTCTGTGCAGTGACGGACCCACCTAAGACTCAAAAAAGGTAGCCTCTCAATATTTTATATTCATATTTTTATTTATAAAAAATAAAAAATTTAATCTGCCTTTAAAAAACTATATTAGTGTCTTTCTTAATAATAAATTTTTTTTTTTTTTAAATAAAAAATTTTCAATTGAAATACCAATTTTTAAAGACGACTCAATCATCTTTGAGTAATTTAGTTTCATATAAGTGTTTTATGTATTGAATGTCGTGACGATGTTAAAATTATTTGTTTAATTTATTTTTAAATTCTTGATTTATCCTAATCAAAGTGCTAATAAACTTAAAATCCCAATAATTTGATTTATTTTTACTTTTGAATTTCTAATTTTGCAGAGTCTCAAAGCATTGATATTTTTTTAGAATATTGTTAAACAATTGCAAAAATACTTTTAAAAGAGTAGCAGTTAAAAATTTCTTATTCTACAAAAAAAAGACATGACAATTAATTTTCAAAACTTAACTTCAATTACAGTTAGAAATGCCTTTTCCTAAAATTACAGATGACAGTTAGTTTTAAAAATCTAACTTTAAGCTAAGTTTTTATTTTTTAAAATCTAAGTAAAATAAGTAAAAAGTTCAATTAATTACAGTGTCTTTAAGCAGTCAATATAGAGATAAAATGTGACTTTTTTATTGTTGATTTTTTTGAGATTAAAGTAAAATATTAAAGGCTAACTGCTAGACACTATACAAACCGAATTAAAATCGAGTGAAAGAAAAAATAATGCCTTCTAAATTAAATTTTGGGTGTTTGGTGCTAAGTCACATTTTGACTACTTTTTAGAGATAAAGATTATACTCTAAATTACTATTTTACTAAGTTTTATTTTTGTATTTATACCTAAAATACCCCAAAATAAGTAACTTTTTCCATTATAGTCGCCATACAAATTGGTAGCGCATATTTTCTATAGCAAGCGAACTTGAAATAAGTAATTTATGGTAATTCTATATGCACTAATTATTTGAGTTGTATATGTAATTATGGATAATAAATAAATATACATAGATATATAAAAAGTTGTATATATTCCATTTTAGTAATATGATATTTATAGTGATTTTTTTAGATTTTTTTAATAAGCAATTACATCCGTCAATATATAATCTAAATATTCTTATTTTCTATAGCATAATTATCATTTCAAATAACATCAAATTCCATTATCAAATATAATTCGTTATGAATAACAGTGGTATCATTTTCTTAATAAATTTACCATATTTTTTTTCCCATTTTCTATAAAAAAATTCTCATGACAAATAACAGCGTTATTACTTTCAGCAACAATCATTCTCATGACGAATAACAGTGTTATTATTTTCGGCAACAATTATTCTTATTTATATATAAAACAAATAGATGAACTCAAAAAATAAAAACTTTTGATGGTATGCTTTAACTTTCCATAACAAATTCACAACAATCATATAAGGAAATTTTTAAAAATACACAAAAATATTTTTGGTTGAAGATGATATATTATATCAAATCATTAATCACAGAATATAATTACCATAAATAGTAAATTAATAAGATTCGTACCGTTATATCCAACTAAATAATTATAATAAAATATATAACTTTCATATTTAAACTATATACATAATATGTATATATACATTCAATTTTCATAATAACATATGCGGGTATAAATGTCCAAAAACACATTAAATATTTAAATAAAAATTTCATAAAATATCAATTTACTATACGAAATGTATTCTAAAATAAATCATCAAAATAAGATTTTTTTTATAGGGAGTACATGGGTAGCGGGGAGGGAAGGGAAAAGAAAGAAAAAATGAAGTTGGAAGAACTCAAACCGCTGACTAGATGAGGAGCCAATAAGATTAAAATTACTAAATTGCCAAACTTTTCCATAAAATAAGACTTTAGAACTCTAGAATAATTAACTCTTAAATTTTTGGGGCTCAGCCAATTATGTGTTCTTCACCGTCCACCAAACCATCATATATGGCAATGCAATAATTATGGGGGACTATACAACCACAATACTCAAATTAAAGAAAAATATTAATTACACATAAAAGGAATAAAAATTCAAACACAATTTCTTACAAAATTATGGAACTTATTTGCTTAGGTGTCCATATTACTTGAATCGGAGTCACAATTTGTTTATCAACCTAATAAGATGAGTGAAAAATACTTATTTTTTTATTAATTTAAATTATAGACTTCACCGTACAATTGACGGTAAAACATATAGTTTAGATAAATAGTAAAATGAGCATTTTTTTTAATGACTTCATCAAGCTGGTGAATAAATTCTTGCACATGGTAGAATTCAAAATTAAATTCAAATTTCACTTAGTGCACATATTCGAACAAAGATCATTTGACATTTTCCTCTCATATGAAGTAATTTTGTGTTTAGTCTAATTTTTTTTTGTATGCTTTTTTGGTTTTTTGATTTTTTTTTATTGTGTGCATTTTTAGCCAAAACTAAAAAATTTGAATTGCTAAATAGACTCTTAAGTATAAATAGTACCCACCTTAAAAATTAAAATTTTATTTTGTTTCTTTAGTTAAAAAGTTTATTTAGATTGAAAGTAAGTCATTTGACAATTAGCTTTAAGTTAGTTTTAAGTTAACTTTTTAAAAATTATTTGATCAAGTAAAATTTTAGTATTTTTTTTTGTTTAAATTGAACAATATTGTCGATTATAACGATTATATATAATTTGTAGTAATTATAAATAACTTGTCTAAGTAAAAATATTATTTTTCTTATGAATGGAGTGGGAGTTTAAATAGGGTATCCTAAAAGTTGATATTTTTTTTTTGGCCAAACAGAGTATCTTTTTTTTTTTTAATAAAAAGTTGGTGGCTAAGAAAATAAAAATATAGTAGCTAATCAGGACCTTAGATAATCTAAAAATGGGATAGAGTTTGGATTTTGGTTTCATTGAATTATTACAACCTTATTCCTAATTTTGATTAAATTCTATAGTATTCAATCAGTAGTTAATCTAAAAATGGATTAGTATTTGGATCTAGATTTCATGAGATTGTCATAATCTTGTCCATAATTGTGATAACATTCTATGGCCTAATTTGGGATGCACAATAAACATTTGGTTTATTTTTTGTCTTTTTAAACTTTTTTTAATAAAAAATCAAAAAAGAGAAAAAAAGTTATCAAAAGATTAAATCTTTTTTTAAAGATGAAATAATAAGAAATCTAATTTATTGCCTTATTATAGCTTATTTAGATATTTTCTATTTTTTATTATTTAATAAAATTTTACATTATCAGTCGATGAATGAATTTTAAAAAGTAATCTTTTTGAATCGGTTAATAAATCATTTTTACTAAAGTAAAAAGTTGTCATTATTTGAGACCGGCCTATATCCAACTATCCTGTGGCCGACTCACCTAAGACTCAAAGAATACCCGCCTCTCGACATTTTATATTCACATTTTTATTTATAAAAAATAAAAAATTTAATATGCTTTTGAAAAACTATATTAGTGTCCCTCCTAATTATTATTTTTAATTTTTAAATAAAAAACTTTCAATTGAAAAACCAATCTTTAAAGACAACTCAAATCATCTTTGAGTAATTTAGTTTTAATATAAGTGTTTTATGTGTTGAATGTCTTGATGATGTTAAAATTATTTTTGTTAGTTTATTCTTAAAGTCTTGATTTATAGTAAATAAAGTGCTATAAAACTTAAATTCCCAATGATTTGACCTATTTTTACTTTTGAATTTCTAATTTTGCTGAGTTTAAGAGAATTGATATTTTTAAAAAATACTTTTAAACAATTACAAAAATATACTTTAAAAAGAGTCACAGTTAAAAATTTCTTATTCTAAAAAAAAAATATGACAATTAATTTTCAAAATTTAACTTCTATTACAGTTAGAAATGCCTTTTCTTAAAATTACAGGTGACAGTTAATTTTAAAAATCTAGCTTTAAGCTAAGTTTTTATTTTTTAAAATTTAAAACCAAATAAATAAAAAGTTCAATTGATTACACTATGTCTTTAAGCCGTCAATATAGATATAAAATGTAACCTTTTCATTGTTGTTTTTTAAAGATTAAAATAAAATATTAAAGGTTGCCTGTTGATTTTTTAAGATTAAAGTAAAATATTAAAATTGAGTAAAAGAAAAAAAAGTACTTTCTAAATTAAATTTTTGGCTCCGCCAATTATGTCATTCTTCAACTTTTACCAAATCATCATTTATGGTAATGTAATAATTACGATGCGAGTATAATTATTATGCCACTAATTCAAATTAAAAAAAATAATTAATTACACATCAATGGAATATAAATTCAAATACAATTTCTTACTTAAAATGATCCCACATAATTATGGAATTTATTTGTTTACGTGTCTATGACTCTATGTTACTTGAATCTGAGTCACAATTTGTTTATCCACTTGATAAGTTGGGTCACATGAGTAATAAAATAGATAAAAAATACTTATTTTTTTATAAATTTAAATTGGAGACCTTACTGCACAATTGACAGTGAAATTTATAATTTAAATCAATAGTAAAATGAGTAATTTTTATTGACTTTATCAAGCAAGTGAATAAATTATTGCACATAGTAAAATTCAAAATTTACTTCATGTATAATTTTGAAAACACATAATCCTCGAATATGAAGTAAGCTTGTGTTTGATCTAATATTTTTTTTATACTTTTTAGTTTTTTAATTATTTTTGTAAAAAAATAAGTGTAGAAAAAAAATATGAAAAAAACCAATTGGTTACGTTAGAAGGCTAAATAAGTGAGTATTTTAATAAGTTTTTAAGAAATTTTTTAAAAAAAAAAATAGGTCAAACATAGATTAAGTCCCACAACTCTCATATGAGTGAGTTTCACAACTAATTTATTGCTTTATTTTGATTTATTTTAAATATTTTTAAAACCTTTTTGGTCATAAAATTTACTTGGACGATAAAATTTAGAAAATCAATCTTTAAGGATCACTTAATAAATGTTTTTCACTAAAAACAAAAAAATAATAATAAAATAAATTAATAAAGTTATCCAACCACCCCTATATCCTCAACAGATCCCACATAATTATGAGATCCATGAGAAGAGCGTATCCTAACTAGCCTTGTCCGGGATAATAACAAAGTTAAGGTAATTGACTTTGTTAAGGTAATCAAATAACAGATCCCACATAATTATTCTTTTGCACGTTTTTGAAGGTAATTAAAAAAAATTTAATTTTTTTCTCTCTTTTTCGCTTGTAACATCTACTTGTTAAAATTATCCTAAATACTCTCACTTTAATTTATTTTATTTTATTTTATTTTAAAAAAAATTAAATCTCTTCAAAACCAAACTTATAAATTACCCCCAAATAAATTATTAAATTTGAACTTATTTACACATGGGAGGGATAGCTACTCATAGCAGCGAGTGCTGGGAGCTTAAAGGTGTTTTTTTTTGAAATTTTAAAATTTAATTAAAATTATTTATTATATTGAAATTATTGAGTAAGTAATTCTTATAAAAAATCAAGTTAACTGGATATTATTATTTATATGATTAAGTATGTTTATTTTGAAAAAATTAATTAATTTATAATATTTTAAAAATAAATTATCAAACAAATGTATTCAGATTACATGAGTAGTAACATTCGATTAACTTGAATTTTTATACACAGATTACCTAATTGATGATTTTAAAATAATAAATAATTTTAATAAAATTTTAAAATTTTGAATAAAATATCTTTAAGCTCATAGGACCTCCTACTCTGAGTAGCCCACACCAAGAATTCCAAATACTAATAAGACGTATAAGAAATACTTATTTTTTATTAATTAATTAAATTATAGAACGTATATTTAGCTTTCAAATACACAATTTGGACTAATAATAGAATGAATATTCTTCACCATTTGGACTAATAATAGAATGAATATTCTACACCAACTTTGTAAACTGGGGAACAATTTTTTACATGTAACATAACTCAAAAATAAATTTGAATTTTATTAGTTTCGGATATACTAAGTAATTATTGAATACTTTTAGAGTATCATATATTAAATTTATTTGATATTTTGCACCTAGTTTCCTGTTTGGGATAATTGTTTATTTTTTATTTTATATTTTATATTTTTAGTAAATTTTTTTTATCGCTTAGTCAAATTATTATACTATTTGACTTTTCTTGTTGAGAAGAGTCGAAAACATAAAAAATTTTAATCAAAATATAAATTTTTTTAAAAATAGATAAAATTAAATCAAAATAAACAACAAAATAAATCAATAAATTAAATTTAATGTTGTTTATTTTAATCTTTAATAATTTTTTAAAATTATTTATTAATTTTTGTTAATTTTTCTATTCATCTTATTTAAATTATTTTAAAGAATAAAAAAAGTTAATTAAAAAATAAAAAAAACTTATAAAAATAAAAAATAAACAAAATTTCTGCAATTTATCCCACTCACGGCGGGAATTTTTCATTAAATTTATCCCGGGCGGAACTCTTCAACTCCAGTCAACCCATTGAACCCAATAAGATAATGCGTATCTGATTCTGTTAGGATCTGTAGATATCTTTACCTATATCTATATCTATAAATCTATGCTTGCATCACTATATATACTGGCCAGGCATAGTTGTGGATTTTCTATTTTTCTTATAGTCAGTCTTTTGAGCTTCTGGTTTCTTTTCTTGCTTTTATTTCTTTGATTTGTTCAGTGGAAATGGAGATGGAGATTGATCTGTCACCGAAGTTGGCGAAGAAGGTGTACGGCGGAGACGGCGGCGCGTACTACGCGTGGAGTCCGGACGAGCTCCCCATGCTGCGCGAAGGCAACATCGGCGCGGCCAAGCTCGCCCTTGAAAAGGATGGCTTCGCCCTTCCCCGCTACTCTGATTCCTCCAAGGTCGCTTATGTTCTTCAAGGTATGGAACTGTGCATTTTTTATCGTTTTAGTTTTTTAACTTTAGGGTGGTTTGATTTTGGATTATTTTTTGAAAAAAAAGAAGAAGATGGAATTAAGATTGGAGATAGATTAAACCTGTGGTGTGCCTTTACTATCTAGTCTTATTTTTTTGTTTGGTATTGGATGATTCATGGATGGAAGACTGTTAGACTGAGCGTGTGTTTGGCGTAACTTATTTGTTAGGTTTTTTGGTTTTCTTAGCTTTTTTTTTTTTTGTGTAAAAAAAATAGACGTGGAAAGACACGAACATGCCAATTAATTATGTTGAAAGGTTAAACAAGTGACCTTTTAAAGAAATTATTAAACAAAAAACTTTCAAAAAGAAAATTAAACCAAACAAAGTCCTGATGTAAAAATAGTCTGAATTAATTTAGTACGAACTTTAATTCGAGATGCGAATTCAATCTAGAAAACATGTGGGTCCACATGCTCCCCAATGCCCTAATCCCTCAATTCGATAATCTAACAAGGGATTGGGGAGAGAGGATTGGATTAGGAGACAAGTGGGGATCATTTTTCAGAATTTATTTATTTTTTTGGGGATCAGTAATCCTATTGTGGGATTCAGACTAAAAAGTCTGTCAAATTTCAGACTATTTGCGGGATCAAATTTCAGACTAAATAGTTTGTCAAATTTCAGACTATTCCCAGGATTATTAGTACCGGATCTTGAATTATTTTCTCTTCTCATTCAAATGGCGAACTATACACGAATAAATTTTTTTACAATATACATAATGGTATCCCAGTCTCTTAGTATGAAAAAAAAAACCGTGTAAAAAGCCTATTTCCATCCAGATTATCAAACATGGTCTTAGAGTTCTCGCCTTGAAATGTTTTATTGCTTTTGATATTTTAGCCTGAGCAGTTTGATTTTATCAGACTGAGGTTTCAACCCTGATCAATATTTGAGTAGGTTGATTGGTTCCTTTGACTAGCTTTTGCATTAGTAGTTAATGATGTAAGTTGATGTCTTCACTAGAATCTATTTTGTGTGTACATATAATCTATTTTGTTAGTTCACTAGAATTTGAGTTGGATACTTGTAGCTTCTTATTACAACCAGAAGGGGGCTTTACTTGTTTTAAATAATTTAGGGTTTAATATCTATGTGCCATTGGAATTATTTATTTTTTCTTTCTGACAAGATAAAGATCTTTTAGATAACCAAAAGGGTTCTGTTTAACCCCCTAGCATTCAACAGTGTCAAATTCCTTTTTGTGTCCTGAGAATCCCATAATCATATTTTGAACCAAAATCAAGGACTTGGAATTTGTTTGAGAACTGTGTTTTTGTTTCATTGATGGTACTGGGCAGTCTCAATTTCAGGGCACTAAATACAATAGACATGGTAGAGTGAAGGCTTATGTTTATATGCATGACACGATTTTGGTGTTTCTTTTGAAGTATGTTGTTGATTTGTTATTTAGCCAATTGATTTTTCTTATATTAGTTTTGAGTCATGCAACTCAAAGAGACATGACTCACAGAACCAGCCACTCTCCTCTCATAAGAAGTGGACTTCACTACAACAATGGGATCCGCTTTTTGTGAGAGAAGCCATATGTATTCAACAAGCGTTTTTGTATTATTTTTGGCCTTTGTCTTTTGATCATAATTAGTGTATTCGTCAATTTATGTCTTCTTTTATTTGGCCGGACTCGCAATTATGGCAGTTGACTAAACACCCTTTCATATTGATAGTTTGATTAAACATTTGAAAGCTCTGGCAATGCTTGTAATCGGAATCTCCTAACTCACCATAATTCAATAAGTGTACATATATTGATTGATCAATCAGGAATCATATTATGTCACTCTCTAAGTGTTCTTGATTTTATAGGCCTTTAGGGAAGGCACTTCAGATGTTGTAATATAATTTGTCATTATTTCTCTTTGCCACTATGCTGATTTTCTTGTTATCTTTCTTACTCTAAAATCTAACTTGCATTCTCCCTTTAGAGTGTTTGGTGTAGCTGAAATTATGAATTTAGAGATCTTAGTTGAGTAGATGTAACTATGATTTTAAATAGAAGTGACAAATATTTATTACAATTGTAAAATTATAACTTCAAACAATGAAATTTGTATTTGTTAATTTAGATTTAGAAACTACAAACAAAAAACTATAAGCGCATTTGTATGAATTTTCTTTACTTTATTCTAAACTACAGTATAAAAGCTGAAAAATAATTTCTAACAAAACACCTTTCTTGTTTATTTGTTCTTTGCCCTGTTTAGGTAATGGTGTTGCTGGAATTGTTCTCCCTGAGAAGGAGGAGAAGGTGTTTTCAATAAAGAAGGGTGATGCCATTGCCCTCCCTTTTGGTGTTGTCACATGGTGGTACAACAAGGAAGACACAGAACTTCTGGTCCTTTTCTTGGGGGATACCTCGAAAGCCCACAAAACTGGTTCCTTCACCGACTTCTTTCTAACCGGCTCCAATGGCATCTTCACTGGCTTCTCGACCGAGTTTGTGGGTAGAGCTTGGGATTTGGAAGAAAATGCTGTCAAGACCCTCGTTGGAAACCAAACCGGCCGTGGCATTGTGAAGCTGGATTCAAGTTTCAAGATGCCTAAGCCCAATGACAAACACCGGAATGGGATGACCTTGAACTGTGAGGAAGCTCCATTGGATGTAGATGTTAAGAAAGGCGGGAGGGTTGTAGTTTTGAACACTAAGAACTTGCCTTTGGTTGGTGAGGTAGGACTTGGTGCCGACCTTGTTAGGCTGGACGGCAGTGCCATGTGCTCCCCTGGTTTTTCTTGTGACTCAGCCTTTCAGGTGACTTACATTGTTAGGGGCAGCGGCCGTGCCCAGATAGTTGGGGTTGGTGGAAAACGTGTCTTGGAGACTACTGTCAAGGGTGGCAGTTTGTTTATTGTGCCGCGGTTTTCAGTTGTTTCGAAGATTGCTGATCCAGATGGCTTGGAGTGGTTCTCCATCATCACCACTCCTAAGTAAGTATTTCTCACACATTGCTCTTTTATTCTTGATTTTGCCTGATAGTTTCTATTGGGCTTCACAATTTTTTCTCCATTCATTATTTTAAAAATTTGTTTGGGATGTTTAAAAAGCTTTGTTTTTAGAGATTTAGCTTTTTTAGATAAAAGTGGGTAAAAAAGTTGATTGTTTGGGATAATTTGTTTAGTGTATTCTTATTGTTTTCTTTTTGTTCTTTTGTTAAAATGTCTAATATGTTTTATTTTTTGTTTTAAAATTGTAGTGTTTGGGATAGCAACGCTTTTTTTTATTTTTGGGAGTTGAGTTGGTTTTTTATTAAGGGTATTATAGTTATTTTATTTAAAAAAAGATTATTTGGAATGTGTATACGGTTTTATTCTTGCAAAAAAAAAAGTGAAAAAAGTTGGTCGGTTTTTTTAGCTTAGAACTTTAATTTTTGTATATTAAAAAAAAAAGCAGTGTTAGATACCCCAAACAGGGGCTAAAGAGAATTGCTAACATTGTAAAAACCGTGGAATATAACATTACAATTACATATTTATAACAATTTTTGTATGTTTTGATGCATCTCAAATACTAATAGTACTATTTTGGTGTTTGCAGTCCTATTTTCACACATTTAGCAGGAAGTATTGGAACATGGAAGGCGTTGTCACCAGAAGTGATCCAAGCTTCTTTCAATGTTGGTTCCGAGGCCGAAAAGCTGTTCCGGTCGAAGAGGGCTAATGAAGCCATCTTCTTTCCTCCGAATTGAGAAAGTATTAGCCTCTTGTTTCTTTTTTCCTTAGATCTTGATGAAATAAAATTTACCATTCTAGAGGATTTTGTAGTTTGGTACATTTTCTGTTTGTGTTATTTCTATGGTAGTGTTGGAGTTGGATATTACTCAATATAATATTAAGGTTGAAATTTGGGTTCATGTTACTATGAAGTAAATGCTTATTTTGCATGTGGGTTTAGCTATGTTGCTCAGCTTTTGTTCATTGATGAAGAGAATTGTTGAAGCAATTTTTTACAGCTGCTTCCATAACCTCTCTAAGACCATGTAAGTATGTTTATAATACTATGTAAGTGATGTCGCGTGGTACTCTCAGTAATTGTAATTCACATTACGTGAATTATCTCTTGATTTTTAGTTGCCTAAGAAAAATAAATTATTATGTTACTACCGTAAAACTTATTGCCACAATATTAGGTGAAAGTATTACGTAAAATTGTCATATGATACTTTAAAAACACGAATTTATTCTGTTAAGATAGTCTTTTTCTCAACAGGTGAAATTGAACATTTGATCTTATATTGTACACTTCGTGAATAAAATCCTATGTACAAAAAGTTAATTTGATCTAAGGTGATTACATCCATGAATAGGACTAATTTTATTTTACAAAATGGACAAACTTGTTTTACTTTACAAAATAGAGGAATAAAATTTAAAATAAACTATTTATGTTTAAACCATACATTTTATGAATTAATATAATTTATTAATATATTTATTGTTGTCCAATCAATTTAAATTTTTATATAAATAATTTTTATTGCAAAACTTACTTGATGAATAATTTGAAATATTGTTATGGACCTACTATAAGGCCATGTTTGGGCTATCTAAAAACTTGGCCTTTTTACAATTTAAAAAAAAAAACCAGCCAGCTTTTAAGTTGTACAATTTGATTTCTCTAAAAATTCAACTAATTTTTTAATATTTTTTTAAAAAAAATGCCTATATACATTCCAGGCATACAAACTTTTTCTTTAAGTAATTTGATTGTAATAGTATTGATTAAAAAGTAAATTCTACTTTCAATAATTAAAAACTTGTGTTAATATTCTAAACACTACTAAAAATAAAAAATTAAAATATTATAACTTTTCAAAAAGATAACCCAAATACTACAGCTTTTTTTTTTCTCTGAAAAAGTTGAACTTATTAAAAATTAATTCTTTTAAACATTCAAGCATAGGCTAAATCAAGTCTTTGAGTGGAAGAGTGAAATATAAGGATTTGAGGCATCATTTGATAACCGGTCTAAATTTGATGAAATTAACAATGAGATAGAATTAGTGTAAAAATTATAAATGAGGCCAGATTAGTAACTGATTTTGCTTATGTTTGATTTGTATTTGATTAGTTGATGAACTAAACCATAAGTTGTTTAATTTGCATATGCATGATTGTATTAAATTTATTACTTTTTAATTTTATCTATATATTAACTCATTATTTTTATTTTTTGTAAACTAAACTTATTAAAATATTCGAATCATGGCTAGTTTGGTATTAAACAAAAATAACAAGGCTAGAATCGTTATCAATATCCAATGCAATTGGACTCAATTATTAATAGTACTTTCAACTAGGTTTCATAATCTCCGCGAAGATGAGATTCGTAATCTAAGGCTATGTTTGAAGTTTTGGGCTGAATTAGTACGGATTAAGAGTTTTTTTTAACTAATTATCCTGAAATATCAAATACTATATATTAAATGTCTCTATTTTAATTTAGAATTTTGTTTGTTTATTCCATTGGATAAAAACATATCAATGACAAGTTAATCTAATTTTTTATTTGTTTTAGTAAGGAGTAGATATGGATGATAATGTTATGATAAAAAGCTTTTGTATGATAAATTTGATGTTGTTCTTACATTTTAAAGAACTGCATTACTATATAAGAATAAAATCTATTTTTTTGGATTTAAGATTTTATATTTGGCATTTTTTTTAAAGAAATTGACTTAAAAATTTGTTGGTTGGTTGGTGTAACCCTCAATTTTAGCATCCATCCACTCATCATCCTCATCTTATAAAAAAGGAAAATTAAATAAGAACTTGTGGCTAGATGATGATCAAGGTGGCTTTGATTAAGAGAACAAAGAACAAAAAAATAATAATATAAAAAAAAAATGGTGGTCGTAATTGTTTGGCATCCTCAATTTTTTTGGAGGGTTTTAATGAAAAATTCAGACAAATTGGTGAGTTTCAACAAGGAAAAAAAAACACAGACACAACAAGCATAAAAAATCAATTGTAAACAAGTTATTTGGATCTAACAAATTAGTTAAATCTCAATTAGAAAAAAGGAAAAAAAAAAACAAAAACAGAAAAAACCAAAAAATAGTTATTTAGATTTAACAAATTAGTAGTTTTAAATTTAACAAACAGTGAGTTTTAATTTAACAAATGTAACAGATAAATTTTTTTTAAAAAAAATGATTCGATATTTTAATAGAAAAAAATAGTATTTTACAATCTTTTCTGTCTCACCCCACTCCCACCTCTTCGTGTTGTTATCTCATGTATAAAGGATATGAAATTCGACCAAAATAATTAATTAAAAAATATTTTAAACAAATAAATATAAAATAAAACATATTTTGGAGTTTGGACTAATAATCCACGAATCTTTTATTTTAAATTCCAAACATGACGATGAGGAAGTAAAGGCTGTTTAGTAAAATAACTGTAAGTGATTTTTAATTTTTTACTACTAATTTTAATTATAAGTTATAAGTTTTTTTTAAACACTCACAACTTATACTATAAGTTATAATTACTTTTTTTTTCTATTTCAACTACAAGTTATAATATCTACCAAGCACTTATAACTTTTATTACAACCTACAATCTATAAATTACTTAGTTTCAACAATGCCAAACACCCTAAGAATCTATCCTATAAAAATAACAACTGAGCCCTCATTTGGAAAATTGACTTAAAGCTAGTTTTTTGGGTTTTTTGATTTAAAGTTCAAAAAATTAAAAAGTCTCATTTTGAATTTCTAATTTTTACTTTATTGGCTTTTTAGATTTTCTAATAACAATTTTTAATTTTATTATTTGGTTTTTTGGCTTTACAAAATCTCATTTAGGTTAAATGACAATCTCGAAATTTCACATCTAATTTATTTAGCTTTTTTGGTGGCTTAAAAGTCACAAATTTTTCAACCAAATAAATTTTTAACTTTTTAACTTAAATGACTTGAACCAAATAT
>JAOTRH010000006.1:6001633-6041080 GCA_034768845.1 Heliamphora exappendiculata | reverse complement strand
TGTAAGATAAATAATACGTTAAGAATTGTAAAATTATTTTTAAGTATTAAATAAAGTAAAAAAATAATTCAAAGTTAGTAATATTAAAAATTGATATCATTTATCTCTCAAATTCAATACTGACAATTCACCATTCACCGAATCATCAAGCCTAGTTTCGTAAAATAAATAAAATTTAATAATTTAAATTCGTTTAGTTTTTAACTAATTAACAAGTTTTTTATTTATTTGCTTTAAAGCCAAAAAATAATTAAGAAATCCAATTTATATTTAGGTTACCAAACAAAGCCTAGTTCACTAAATGAGTCCAAGCTTGCACGTGACTTGGAATTTCAGCAAAATTAGCCCTTACTAACCTTAGGCCTTGTTTGTTTTCAAAATAAGTCCGAATAAGATTGGATTGGACTAACTATATAATGCAGCCCAATCAAAATAACCTCTTCAAGTTTGTTGGCCCAAATTACACGATACCATCATTCTTTCATGTTTAATTAGGGTATTAGGGTATTAGGAATTGTGATTAAGTTTGAATTAGTAGTAGTTTAGCGGATCCCATAACTGGACTATTTGTTAGATTAAGAGAATTGTGATTAGTAATATCGATCATTGGAATTGTTAATGAACAAAAAGGATAAAATTGGTAATACGATGGCACGTATGGTATTAGATTTCAATAATATGAGATTAAGGTCTTAATTGTCAATTTTAGTTTTTTTTGGCTAAAAATACAAAAAAAAATCAAAATTTTCTATTTGGCAAAAAAACACATAAAAGGTAAAAAGTTAAAAATTTAAATTAAAACATAAACTTTTAAAATATTCTATTCAAACTCCCACTACTTTTAGGGCATGTTTGTTTTGAAGGAAATAAACTTGGGATTTGATTAATAATTCTGTATCCCATAATTGATTATAATTAATGGTGCTGGATACATTATCTGAGGCGAATTCTTAATCCTATAAATATAAGATAATTCTATCTTAGAGGGAAGGGTGTGATTGACAATCCAATCCATACTCAAATATCAAAAAAAAAAAATTTATTATTATTTTCTTAGAATAATATTATATATTTTTTAATTAAAAAAAGTTTTTTATTATTAGTTTTAGAAAAATAATTTATTTTTTATTTATAAAATAACAGTTCATCATTTTTTTTTAAAAAAAAAACACTGTTTGTTGTTTTTTTAAAGAAATCTATTTATTATTTTTTTAAAATGTTTTTTTATTATTTCTTATTTTAAAGTATGTTTTTTTTATTATTTTAAAAACTATTTTTAATTATTTTCAAAAATGTTTTTTTATATATGTTTTATTTTAAAAACTGTTATTTTTTTTAAGAAACTTTCTTTCTTTGTATTTTCCTTTTATTGAAAAAAAACCTGTTTTATTTTTTTATTATTTTTTAACTGTTTTGTTTTTATATTCTGTTTTTTATATATTTTTCTAAACCACTTATTTATTTTTTTAACTATTTTTTATTTTTCTTTTATTTTAAAAAATATTTATTTTTCTTTTTTCTTTTAAAATTATTTTTTTATATTTTTTCTATATTAAAAAATATTTACTTTTTAGTTTGGTTCATGTTGATTTGGTTATAATTGTGTAACATATTATTGTTATTTATGTATAAAACTTGTTTTTTAATTTACAAACAAAAGATTAAATATTATAATTTTTAATGTTCTAAGAAATAATTAAACATGAAAATAGATAAAAAAAAATATTAACAATGTATTAAATACATTATCTTAAAATTATTAGTGAGGAATACTAAATACCCCATAATTCTTTCTCTCGAAATAAATAAGACCTTAGTGGTTGTGGTAAAAAGGTAGTATTGATGAATTTTAATAAAGGTACAATTAAAAAAATATTAATTTTAATTAATTATTTTTATATCAATATCTATATATTTTTACAAAAAAAATAAACATGGTATACGTGCATAACTAAGGATTATATATATTTAAATTTATATTTATCCAATTTTATATTTATCTTTATATTTAGAGTCGATTTATCTCTGAACAATAAAAAGTAATTATATTATTTCATAAATGATGGGTCTTTGGAACGCGTCCGAGAACTTCAGTCCAAACCATAATTACGTTCTTGCCACTGGACCTTCGAATTGCTTCCCAATAGGTTAAGCATCCAATCTGCACTAAAATTGAATATGGGCTCCATTAAGCCCAAGGATGGAGCTCTATATGAAGGACTTAGCAGGGGCTCTTGTTTTTAGTGAAATTTTCAAAATCTTTACTTTAACTCAGATGTAATTTAATATTTAGTAATTCTACCCTTAACTTAACGTAAAAGAAAAACTTACCCAACAGCCCACCACGCCACAATCTACCCATCAAAATTATTTAGGCAATCAATTGCTCTCCGCATAAGAGAACAGAGGTGTTTGGCATTAATTGAAACTAGTTATAGAAGAAAATTTAATTATAATTTGTAGTAAAAATTATAAATGTTTAAAAAAAATTGTACTTTATTACTAAAATTAGTAAAAAAAAATTTAAAACTACTCTTAGTAGCTTTGCTAAACACTCAAATGTGAATTAATATGTTCTAATTTTAAATTTTTTAAATGGCATTAAATTCAATTCTTTAAATTTTAAAATGGTGTGCGGGTGATTTGATGCTACAATAAAATGTAACTGATTTGTATTTTTCTTATTAATATTTAGATTGGATTCTAGATTTTTTAATTTGGTTAACTTGTGAGTTATGATTGATGTTATATTGTTAGAGAAATATTGACTTATAGAGAATTATTAGATATTTTGTTGAATAATATTTAATTAATAGAGAATATTAACTAATTCTAGCCCCATCCTTGCGTCAAGCATACTCAAACCCATCCGAATAAGGAGAGAGGAAAGCCTAGAGATTAAGTGCATCTTAGATGAAACTTCAATTAGAAAACCTTAATCTAATTAGAAAACTCTTGTTAATTTGGGTTGGTGGAGCTCACTTTAATCCATTTTAAATTAAAGTATTCAAACAATTTATCTTGTACCGTTTGATAATCAAATAACTCATGTGAAATATTATATTGACCGGACAATTGAAGTCATATATAATTGAATAATATTTATATTTAAAGTGATTAATGACGAGTATACTTGTCTAAAAAATTAGAACTAAAAAAATATCAAGATATGTGTAACGCTTTTTAATATATTGGAACGGATGAATATACAATTGTCTGGACAAATGATCCCTTTCCGTAACTTGGCAGAACATATTAGATTTTTATCCCTTTTAGGTATATATCATTTTAAACCTTCTATCATTGGCCTGTTTGGTTGCAAGTGTAAAACTTTTTGCTATTCCCTTAATTTCTAGAATCTGCTTTAGATGAAGCTTGTTACTCAATTTCTAGAATTTGCCCAGTCTGGGTTAATTGTTTATTTTTGTTTTTAATAAACTTTTTTTTATTATTTAGTTAGATAATTATATTTTTTTAACTCCTTTTATTGAGACGAACAAAAAAAGTAAATCTTTTTAATGAAAATTAAAAAAAAAAAACAAAAAAAGCCAAAATAAGTTAATATACAAAATTTTATGTTGTTTATTTTTGTCTTTAGTAAAAAAATTTCTTTTTATATTTCGATAATTTTTTTTACTTTTTCGGTTCGACCATTCGAAAATAAAAAATCTTTTAATCAAAATGTAAAAATAATTTTAAAAAATAAAAATAAACAAAAATTAACAAAATTGACCCAAACAGGGAGATCTCTTTAGATTTTAGATGTACCTTATTATGGTATCAAAGTCTAAAGCCAAGGGTTATCCCATGCATCCAAACACCTACAAAAAAAAACATGGTACCCCATTAGTAGGAAAAATTATTAGCTGCTTTCTAATATAATCTGACATTATCTACTTGACATTCTTAATAATTTAAATATTTGGTGTATATTATTAGGTGAATTACTTTTTTTTCTCTATCATCTTTTAAACAATAATAAATTAATATTCTCTTACTCAAAATACTTTTCGTAATATCGTAAAACCTAAATACTAAGTAAATCATTCCACATAATACTTTAAATTTACACAATAGTTATTTTTAATAAGCACCATCACCATTAATGATGCATCATGCTACTAATTCTAGTAATAACTTATAATTTTTTTTAAACACCTATATTTTTTTATACTTGCTATTATTATTATTTTTTCTATAAATAATTAGTTTCAATTACAAGTTATAATTATTTTTTTCTTGTATAAATAATGAGTTTTAGTTACAAATTAACATATTTATCAAACACTTATAATTTTTGCTACAAGTTACAATTTATAAATTATTAGTTTCAACAATACCAAATACCACCATAGTAAATATTATAATCCCTTTATGGATAGACAAAATTCAACCTTTTGTTTTTTCTGGTATTTTCTTTTTCAGCCATCCAAGATTTTAGCGAAGAAAATGAAGTTTTTGTTAAAAAAGGAGGAACACAAAAGTTGGGAATTAAACCATTCCATCAATATCATTTATGGATTCAAAGAGCGAAAATTACTAAAGAATCAGTTGTTGGTTGGGTCAAGACTGATTTTTGTGACCGATTCCTTTCCAACTTCTCAATTTGGGATGGTGGGTTATATCACTTAGGCTCTTTCTTTTGACGGAATGCACTATCAATTAAGAATTAAATTAGTAATTATTTTTTAAAATGAAAATATAAAAAGAACTACTCGGTAATATAATACTCATCTTAAAAAAAAAAAAAAAAAAAAAAAAAAAAAAAGATAGTAGGAAGATCACCTGCTACAAACGCAAACGAAACATAAAATAATTAGGATATGTGATTTGGAATTCTTCTTGCTTCATCTCCTATTAATTAAATATTCAATATTTCCTTTTGTACATTTAGTTGTGTGAAGAAAGTCCTTAAAGCAAAAACAGAGGAGGAAACAGAGAGACAGGACTAGCCCCACCATTATTGGAAAATTTGAAATCAGACTTCTACCCAAAAAGTATTCCTTCTTGTCATTATTCTGTACCAGAACTTGATCAATAATATTTCGGTACATTTTTTTTTAAAAACTTTTTTTAATCATTCTCGTTATGAGAAATTTTAAAAATAAATAAATTAATCAAAATTAAAAAAACGTTTTACTAAATATGAAAAGTTCTTTTCACTCTGATTTCTTTATTTTATTTTTTTGTAATTTTTTTAGTTTCTAAATTCTTTGCAATGAGAGAATTTTTAAAAAATATAAAAACTGAAAATTATTAAAGACAAATAATAGCTATTTTTTATAAGTTTTGACAAACACCCTGGGGCTAATTTTGAGTTACGCCAGCTGAAGAAATTCAAATGCAAAGTTTATCTAAAAAGGTGCAGCCCTAACTTGACTAGTCCTGCTTAAAGGTGTTCAAAAAAATTAAATAGTGGAATGGGTAAATCTAAATCAGTCCAAATCAATTTAAATTGTATTATTGTGGGTATTTTTGTTGTTGACGGTTTAATTTCGATTTTAAATTATTAAGAACCATTAATACTTTGTAATGACTTGGTTCTTCAATTAAACTTTTAGAGAACTGTATAAAATCGAATCAAACTATTTGCTAATTTTGTTGTATTCATATTTTATTACGTATCATATATAAAGATAAAAATTTAAATTTTTTCTCTTGTCTCTACTTTTTTTCTTTATTTTTTCTCTTCTATAAGTTAATTTTTTTCACCTTTTCATAACAAGAAATAATAAAATTTAATGGATGAAATATAATGCATAGTTTACGTATACAATTTTATTTTTATTTTTATTTTTTTGTAATCTTATGAAACAAATGATAAAATAAAATAATATAAATAAAAAATA
This sequence comes from Heliamphora exappendiculata, assembly GCA_034768845.1. Lineage (NCBI taxonomy): Eukaryota > Viridiplantae > Streptophyta > Magnoliopsida > Ericales > Sarraceniaceae > Heliamphora > Heliamphora exappendiculata. The sequence goes on along the minus strand of JAOTRH010000006.1, from coordinate 6,035,231 downwards.
TACAAGAAATGAATAGAAAAAATAAACAAATTAAGTGTACAAATTTTTTGAACATAAAACAGACAATATTTTAAATATTTAGTCTCGAAACATCATTTCTAAATCCTAAATAAACTGTTTTTTATTAGTTCGATTTGATACGATTTTATAACACTCGTGGTTTCAAAACAATTTAATTTTTATTTTAACTAAAATTGAATCGAATCGAATCAAACCAAATCAAACCGTAAAAATTCCTAATCCTAATTATAAGCGCAACCCAAATGCAACATTCAGACCTTCCAAACAAGATAGAACAACCACCTTACAAAGGTAACGAAAAAGTGTGTTGTCTCTGTCGAAAACCAGAAAGCTCACATGCCCTGGAGTGCCCACCAATCCACCATTTTCATCGCATGCAACTATACGCCTCAAGTCCCCCAATTGTCGTCATATGATTATTTTGCTCATGCTTTGAGCTCATGATGCTGTTGGGTCTGACTGTCCATAAAACCCTAGTCTTTTTCTGTTTGAAGATTTAGTTACTAACAAATCGGTATTTATGAAATTATTTATTATACCATTTCTCTTGAAATTATTATTTTTTTTTATAAATTTTTTTTTATTTAACCATAAAAAATGATTACTCCTCTTATCTCTTATCTTATTTTATTTTATCCAAACATCTATATAATAAAACATGAGAGATTTTGTAAAATGTTTTACGTGGTATTTTATCAAATGGTTTATATTTTAGTACAAATTTAATGGTCAAAATTAATTCTAAAAATATATATTCTCTCTCCCCCTCTACACTTAGAGATATATTTGATCAAAATATCATACAATTAAGATTAGTTGTCAAAAAATATATTCACATACGCATTTCTTTCTTTAACTTTTCAATAATTTTGAAACTATCCTTTTTTATTTTTATCCTTACAAATCTTTGTTTACCAAAAATATATCCATCTTTAATAAATTGTCAAATCGTTTTTTTATATAAAGTAAACTTATTTTTTAAAATATAAAGACAATTTTTTAAATTCTACTTAATTAATAATAAATCAAAAAAATAAAAATAAAAAGCTAAAATTTTGTTTATATGCATATAAACAAAATTTATATATATTCTATTTTGAAAGTATCTGTTTATCGATAAAAAACTTAATATAATCAAATTAATTTAATATTATTTATGATTTAAAATTACTTTTTAAGTATTTTTGTATTAATGAAATCATATAATAAAGATTACTTAACATATTTTACATAAGTATATTTTAATACTGAATGATATTTATGCGCTTAAAATATTTTTACAGCACGTAGAACGCGTAGTGAGTAACTTAAATTATGTACATTTCAATTTACAATAGGCATGACTCGCGGTATTAAATATTAGATTGTATATAAACTTTTATTTACACAAAAAATAATGTCAATTTAATATATATGTCAATTAGAAAATTATTCGTGTTTAAAAGCATTTTTTAATATAATTTTATATACTATTATTTTGTTTTTTTAGAAAATCTATACATTTTAAATTATTATTTAAAATTATTCTAATAATTCAATTATATTAAAAAGTGTCTTTAGACACAAGTGATTTGCTAGTATATAAATAATACGGATTCGGAACTGCTCCATTTTCTTATGAAACTTAAAGGAAGGCTTTTAAATTTTCGTCGAGTTGTATTTTGTTGTAGATATATTTTAATGATATGAACCATTCATACTATAAGATCTTTCACAAACATCAACACATAAGAAAAATATTTGATCGGAGATCGAAAACTAAATGATGGAATCACAATAATCCTAAAAACAATAATTATACAATCTACTTTCATAACTTTACTTGTCATACATTTTTTTTACGATAAACGTATTTTGCACGTATAGTTATTAATGTTCGATCATCTTGATTTTTTGTATGTATAATTTTCTTACTAAACTCTACAATATGAAAAGTTTCCGTTATCAAAATAGAATATCTTAGATATCATAAAATAACAATGAAAATCTCTGTATTTATTTGATAAATGGAGATAAGCATGATCCACATGATACCACAGTATATGTAATCTCATTAATTATCTCAATATATTAAAGAAAATATAAAATTTACACATTATTTATCTTTCTTATTTTATCCAATCTTGTTCGGCGCATCAGGGCCTCAGGTATCACCGATGATATGGGATGGTCCATCTGGTGGTTGATTCTACATGAGGGGGGTAAGGATTTGTTTGGTCCAGAAAATTATTAGCACAGAGATTGCAATTGAACCAAACAACATCTTTTACTACTTTACATTCTTACCAACAATCTGAAGATGACATTTACATCATTTATTAAACGGAGACGATTAGCGATTAAGTATAAAGCCACTCAACTACAAACTAACCATGGCAGATTTCAAGCTAGAAATTCAGTAATTCCACTGATTATTTAGGGTTGTTTGAGAGTTTTTGATTAGTAACTGAGGCCAACCCTTGGTGGTGACAAAGAAGAAGAAGATGAAGATGAAGAAGATGAAGAAGTTGGAGATGGCCAAAACTGTGCGTTCTTCACCCTCGAAACGCTTGTGAGTACGCCTAATGGCGTCACGTCCCCGATGACTGTCACTTTCTTTGTGTCAAAATCTATGGTAAACGATGTCACTCCTGCCAAAATTAAAAAAATAAATAAATAAAAAACCAAAGCAATTGCTTAAATTATATGGAGAAGCTGTCTTCCATATTCTTTTACTCTCTATAAACAGCAAGACTTTGTTTTGTGGATTTAGAATGGAACTCGTCGATGATCCAAATTATTTATCTCATAAATTTTATATATAAAAAAATTATTCATGTACAAATTTAATTTGATCAAATAATGATAGTTAGAAAAATTATTAGGTACTGCTAGAGTATCACATGTTAGTGCTTATCTTGTACTCCAAGTAATGTAATGCTAATTTCAAAACTATTGAAAATTTGATATTTAGATGAACTAATCGTTTACAAAATGGGCGAGTTAAACATAAATAGTCCATCTCAATGAAGAGGATTCATTTTGTAAAATAAGACACTATTTGTTCATGTGTATCTATTGATTATGAACAAATTATTTTTGTGTAAATAACCTTATATGCAAGGCCTAAAAAATAAATAGTTTTGATTAGGACTTGTTTCAAATTCAACAAAATTTTAAAATACTATTTGACCTTATTTAGATAATATTTTTATCTAATTTTGTAGTAAAAAATATTTTAGGTAAAACATTAATGACCGACTCTTATTTGGTAAGTAATAGACAAATAATAATTTATTTAGTTTGCATCGTATTAATGTTACGACAATATGTTATGTAATACTCCAAAAGTAATTAACAATTTGATATAGAGAGAGAGAGAGGGGAGAGAGAGACCATGATATCTCAGTTCATCCCTGGCTAAATTATATTAAGAAAACCAAGTGTCATTCTCATATATATATATATATAGATATATATATATATATCCGTAGCCAACTATTCTTGGTGTTAAACATGCCTTCCATTCTGGAGATGTGTTTTCTGACTTTTCCTTCACAGCCCTTGCAATGTATTGACACCCTCAATTCCACAACCTGTAAAATAAAATAAAAAAGTTCACATAGAAGAATCTGAATGTGATTTATGGTCGAAGTTGTTAGGGTTGTAACAAATTTTACGAGACGAAAAGAAACAAGAACGAAACACAACACAAATAGCTCATACGCCCACAATTGATGCAGAATTTGAAAAAAAGTATATATATCTTGAGGAGGTGTAAAGAAGCACCTGGTGACGAGGGCGTGCAGGGGTTGGCGGAGATTTTAAAGATGGAGAATCATTAGAGCTTCGGAGCTTGAGTCTGGGATTCTGGGTAGGAGCCAATGTTTCGGCATGATCTGAATCCGTTAACAAGTCGAAGAAAGAGGTGTCAGTGTCACTGAGGAGATACCTGGAGGAACCGGGGGGATTGTTTGTTAGGTCATAATTTATGTCGGTTGAGCTTTTCCTAGGCAGCTCACTTGTGATCTGCTTAGCACAACTTTTTCGGTTCTTGGGGTAATTATAAGGTTGGGATTCAACGGGTAGTTGAGATGTACGAGGGAGAGGAGGTAGGACTTTTCTTCGGTCACTGATACGGCGGCTATGGCGGCTGATAGGATTAGGCGGCCTCGTCATCGTGCCGTGGCGGACCATGGAACGGCCATCCGTGTTGGAGCATATGGCTGTGGAAGATGGGGATGCACAGAAGAGATCTACGCCTTTCATGTTTTTGTGAAGAAGCAAAGGGAAATGAATCTATAGAAGAAGATTAATATTAATGGTTTTGTGATTGACTTTGGATAAATGTTCTCTGAGAGAGAGAGAGAGAGAGAGAGCAGGGGAGACTGCGAGAAAGATCTTGAAAATGAAGCCAGTTGATTTGCTTATAAAGGAAGTGGATAGGAGAGAGAGGGTTGAGTTTTGCTGTTGTAAAAATTTTAATTTCTTTACGTGCCATGTAACCGGACGCTACTTGGAAAATTTTGAAGACAAAAATCTTGAAACATAATTTTTTGAAATAACATGAAATTTTAAGAAACAAAAAGTCTTTTCCTTAGAAAAAGAGTGCCTTATTTGGCATTTTTTAAGAAGTTTATTTTTTTTATAAAAAAATACAGTTTTTAAACTATAGTATTTGTCATTTCTAAAAAGTCTACTATATTTTTTTCTTATTTTCTATGAAACAAGCTTATGCCAAAAAAGTCAGCTTTATGTTATAATATTTGGTATTTTGAAAAAACTCACTATTTTAGTGTATTTTTTTGAAGGTGAAAGGCATATATAAATTCTAAATACTCTTACTTTTTAGAATAAAATAGCTATATAATAATAAACTAAATTTAGAATTAACTATATGCTCTAAAAAACAAAACAAACAATATATTAGGATCCCAAACACACTAACTTAAAAATAAAAAATAGAAATATATTAGTCATTTCAATAAAAAGAAAAATAAAAAATCTACCACAAACAAATTATTACAAATAATCTAATATTTTTAAATTTTTTCAAAAAACTCTAAACCTTTTAAAAACCAAATATTTTAGACATCTCAAACAAAACTGAACTCAATCTGCCCAAAAAATTCCTTCTCTTTGTTCCAATATATTAGACGCTGTTAGATAATATATTGAGAGTTTCATACCTAAATATTACCATATGATCGAACCATTTATAATGCATCAGAATAGAGAGATAAAGAGTTTTCAAAGCAGATACCAAGGTACTCATAAAAAATAAATAAATAAAATAAGCCAGGTCCCACTAGCAACCATGAATAATTATACCTTGGAGGGTATTCTGATTCATCTAGGCCATTAAAGCTGTGCTCACAGCGTTTCTTGCTTTGGGGAAGTTAAACAAATTGTGCTATTTTTGTGATCCTTGAATGACATCATTGCTCCCACTAAAGATCAGTAGGATGGGGGCAATTTTTCAAAACTAAGTACTCTTATTATTGCCACATCATTGTTTTGAGCTGGACTGAACTGCGCAACTTTGCATTACACCTTAGGTGAAGTTACTCACATGAGTCTCAGTAGTATACTGTACACGTCTATTCTATTGGCATTCTCAATATTGAAACTGTGTGGATGTTTTTATTTCCTAATTTACCTTCAATTACCTACAACTGCTCATCCTTTTTCTCTCTTTAAGAACAAGCCTGCAACTATTATACTTTTTTAGGGTCGATCATTATTAATTCAATTGTTTGAAAATTAAGCATCTGTATATGTAGATTATTTAAAATATATATTAATTATTTATATTTAAAAAAATTTGAGTTGCACAAGCTTTACGTGTGCCCAAGGCGCTAGTTTATATTGAAGAAATTGATAGTCGTATTATTTATGTATATCACAAACTGTACAATATATAAGCTATTTACAAGCGAATAGAATTAAATAAGAAAGAAAATACAATAAATACAGAGAATAAAATCAAACCAGAATATAATATAATATTCTAACATCCCCCCTCAAACGCGAGATGACGAAGTCAAATGAAATTTAGAAATTAGAGCACGGAGGCGACCAGGAGGATGAGATTTTGTGAAAAGATCGGCAAATTGATCTTCAGAAGAGACAGAGTGGAGATGTAGGGTGTCATGCTGAAGGTGATGTCGGATGAAGTGGCAGTCAATTTTAATATGTTTGGTGCGCTAATGAAAGACATCATTGTGAGTAATCTGGATGGCGCTCCGATTATCACAATAAAGAGGAAAACTAGTCATCTGAGAAGCACCCATATCTGTCAAAAGCCACCGCAACCATAAAAGTTCAGTTGTAGTATTAACAAGGGCACGATACTCAGCCTCAGTGCTAGATCGGGCAACAACAGTATGCTTCTTACTGCGCCAAGAAATGAGTGAGGTGCCGAGTAAGAAACAGTATCATATAGTGGAGCGACGATCGGTAAGATCTCCGGCCCAGTCAGCATCAGAATAAGAGCGGAGCTCAATGGATGAGTGTGAAGAGAAGTGAAGACCATGAAATAAAGCCCCATTGACATACCGTAAGATGCGTAGAACAGCAGCATAGTGAGTAGAGCGAAAAGCACTCATAAACTGGCTAACCAGATGAAATGCATTGAAGATATCTGAACGGGTAACAGTGAGATAGATGAGACTACCGACTAGCTGTCAATACAAAGTAGCATCTGAAATAGATTCACCGTCAGTGGCAAGTAACTTAACATTAGGTTCAAGCGGAGAAGTGCGTGTTTTGCTGTCAGTCAAGCCTGCTTTGGAAAGCAGGTCAGACGCATACTTTGCCTGAGAAAGATAGTAACCATCTAAACTAGATGTAACCTCAAGACCAAGAAAATAGTTAAGCTGCCCTGAGTCTTTCATCTCAAAATCCTTACTCAAAAAAATGCTGAAGATCTCGAATACCAGGAAAGTCGTCCCCTGTAATGATCATATCATCAACATAGAGAAGAATAAGAATAATACCAACATCGGTGGTCTGGATAAAGAGTGCAGAATTATAGGCACTAGGAGCAAAGCCCTGCTGAGTAACAACACAACTGAATTTAGCAAATCATGCCCGTGGAGCTTGTTTAAGACCATAGAGAGCACGTTAAAGACAACAAATGGTGTGAGGAGGATGGTCATAACCAGGTGGACGACACATATAAACTTTCTCGGCAAGATCACCATTCAGAAATGCATTTTTGACATCCATCTGAAATGGTTGCCAATGACGCACAGCAACGACTGCAAGCAGAGATTGAACAGAGATATGACAGGCAACAGGAGCAAAAGTCTCATCATAGTCAATACCATACTCCTGAGAGAAACCCTTCGCAACAAGACGAGCTTTGTATCGTTTCACTGCTTCATCTGATCGAGTCTTGATTTTGTAGACCTTCTTACATCCAACTGCAGACTTTTCAGGAGGTAAATTCACCAGATCCCAAGTATGAATTTTAGTAAGAGCATCTAGTTCATCAGCCATTACTTGCTGCCACATGAGGTCAACACTAGCTTCACGATAACTGTAAGGTTCATGAAGAGTAGCAAGAGTATAATAACAATAATAATATTGAATATGAGATGGAGGTGCTCTTACTCTAATAGATTGACGGAGGGCAGGTACCTGGATGGATTCGGGTGCAGTGAATGTATTAGGAATATCAGCAGGCGTGTCAGAGGACTCAGGAATGGCCGAAGAAGGATCATCTGATGAGCTCAGTAGTTCTGTAGAAGAATCATGGACTAAAGCAATAGATGGGTCAGTAAAGATAGGAGTATAACTAGAAGAAGATTGTAAAAATGAAGAAAGACTCATAAACATCTTATGTTCCCAAAACTCTACATGACGAGAAATACGAAGACGTTTAGCTATGAGATCATAACAACGATAACCTTTTTGAGTGAGACCATAGCCAAGAAAATAACAAAGTCTGGATCGTGGCTCAAGTTTGGTGCGTTCGTGTGTGGAAAGAGTAACAAAACAAACACATCCAAAGACACGAAGTAAGGAGTAAGTAGGGTTCGTACCATAGAGAAGCTCAAAGAGAGTTTTGTTATGTATAGTGGGTGAGGGAACACGATTGATGGTGTAGACAGCAGTAAGAGCAGTTTCGCCCCAAAAACATTCTGAAAGAGAAGCAGAAATGAGAAGTGTTCTTACGGTATCTAGAATGTGACGATATTTACGTTCGACTCTACTATTTTGTTGTAAGGTATATGGACAAGAATGGTGAGAGATTATTCCACTTTGCTGTAAGATGGCAAAAAATGACTTATTTTTGTATTCCATTGTATTATCTGAACGACAAATTTTAATGGTACAAGAAAATTAAGTCTGCACCATTTTATGAAAATTTTGATAAACAGTTGTGAGCTCAGACCGAAGCTGTAAAAGATATATTCAAGTGTAGCGACTGTAATCATCCATAAAAATAACAAAATAACGAGATCCGCCCTCAGTTGGAGTAGGGGTAGGACCCCAAATATCATAGTGGACTAGGTCAAAAGGTACAGATGAAAGAGAGTCACTTTTATTAAATGGTAAATGTGTTTGCTTCCCAAGACGACAAGAAATACAATCAATGGATGAAAGTCAACAGGACCTAAGTGACCTTCAGAAGCCAAGAACTGAACACGTGGAAGTGAAGCATGACCAAGACGGGAATGCCACAAACTGGAAGAGATGGTGATAGCAGCCATGGGAGAGGTTGTGGAAGAAGGAATTTTCAGTGATGTGAGCTTGAAAAGACGTCCAACTTTACGGTCTGTCCCAAGTAACTACCCGTCTGTAAATCCTGTACATCAACACCGTTGTTAGAGAATTTTAGGTCAAGGCCTAACTCACAAAGTTGACCAACAGAAAGAAGATTTAAGAAAAGTTTAGGCACAAGGTAAGTATCACTGACAGATAAGTGAGAAGTAGAAATAGACCCTATATGGCTAACAGGCATATGAGAACCGTCGGCAGTATAAATGGTAGGATTGGAAAAAATAGCAACTTTATGGAAAAATATGGTGGCATCAAATGTCATATGATTGCAGCAAACAGAGTCTATAAACCATTGAGATTTACCTGAGGTGACGGACAAGACAGTGGAGGATTGGGACAAAACCTGGTGAATTAAGTCATTTACGTCAGCTGCAGTGAGAGAAGTGAACTAGGAAGAAGACTCGGATGTAGACGAAGTAGTGGAAGCAACCGCAGCTGTCTGTTGGGAAGCTTGTTTCTGCTAATAGGACTTGAACTTGCAACATTCGTCGATGGTATGACCATTGCGTTTATACCACTTGCAAAAACCAGGTTTGGAAGAACGACCAGAAGCAGACGACAAAGTACCACAAGAAGTAGTGGCAAGAACCATATCAGAAGATTGCAGCTTCATAGTGGAACGTCGAGTCTCTTCAGAGATAAGTTCAGAAATCGCAGCATCCAAAGTCGGAAGTGGTTGACGATGAAGAATGGAGGCTCGAGTAGATTCAAAATCATCCCGAAGAACCATCATAAAGTGCATAAACTTACGTCGATCAAGCCAAGCAGCAAACATTTGAATGTCTTTAGAGCATTCGAGTTTTGAATCTGCAGCAGATAATTGTTCCCAAAGATGATTGGTATGGGAATAAAAATCAGCAATAAACTGACCAGGTTACTGACGCATCTGATAAAGTTTGGCTTCCAATTGAAATTTCAAGAAGGCATCATAGGTGCAATTGTACCATTTAGCTAGAAAATTCCAAGCAATGGTAGCATTTCCAAGTTTTGGAAGAAGACTGTTGATGGATGGAATAGAGGTGTTGATGAACCAAGATAGAATCTTATAATGAATACTGTCATAGTCTTTCAGACGAGTTGCAAAGGCCTCTTTTGTCTCGCTGCTGGTCTGTGCGGGTTCAGGAATAGCTCCAGTCACATAACGCCATAATCGACGTTATTTCAAGAAAACTTTCATATTCTGAGGCCATATACTATAATTGAATCCATCCAATACAATATCAATAGGACGGACAATTAAATCAAGATTCGATGTAGATTGAGAATTGTTTTTTTTTTTTTTGTTTGTTTTTTTATATTTTTTATAAATAAATAAATAAATAATTAAAGAAATAAATTAATAAAGGGCTGGGTTGGTTTGTTGCAGATGTGTGAGAGAGAGAGGTGCACCTAAAAGTCACAAACCACACTGGATAAAAACCCAAGCCTTCTTCTCCAATTGAGACCACACTGGATAATAGCCCAAACCTTCTTCTCCAATTGAGAAACCTGGTTACAGCCACAGCGAGATGGATATATCTTTTAGATGGATATGACGATGGCGGCGGCAAGGGCTTCGGATTTGGTGAAAGTTAAAGATGGCGTCGGGCGTGGGAGGCCAGATCTGGCGGATCTGGTGGAGGCCGAAGTAAGAGTCGGCAGGCGACGGCGGAAGCGACGAACGGCGGCGGAGCGTCAGGCGGGGACGGCAAGCGGCTGGTGGGGGCGACGAGAGCGTCGGAGGCGGTGACTGGCGTTGACGGTGGAGGTTCGCGAGCACGTGAGGGAGATCCGTGACGGTGACGGCCGCTCCGAGAGTAGCGGCGGCGGCGATTCCGACGATGCCAGTGCAGGATCTGAGCTCTAGTATCCGGAGGCGGCGGCGACTGGACTGGCCGCTAGCTAAGGCGGAGAGAGTGCGATGACGGAGTCCAGAGTCCGTCTGAGGCTTGTGCGGCGGCGAAGCGCGACGGAAAGAGGGGAGCCTCCGACGGAAAAAGGGGACGACGTCCTACAGGCCAAAAGACTGCGGCCCATATACCACAAAGAAATTGATAATTTTATTATTTCTCCATATCACACAAAATGTATAATATATAATCTATTTAAAAGTAAATAAAATTAAGTAAAAAAATACAATAAATACAAATAATAAAATCAAATCAAAATAAATTTAAATCAGAATATAATCTAATATTCTAACCTATATAATAGCTAGTTATTTGGTCCAATTTGGGATAAATTTGGATTTTTTTTTTGTTTATTTTTAATTTTTTAGAATTTTTTTTATATTTTGATTAATTTTTTTGTTTTTTTGAATCGTATCACTGAAATAAATCAAAAATAAGCAATATAAAATTTTGCTTATAATCAACTTATTCTAACTTTTTTTATTTGAATTTTTTTTATGTTTTAATTCAAAAATTTTAGTTTTTGAATCATCTTAATGGAAGAATCGAAATGTATAATAATTTGATTAAATGATAAAAAAAAATTTACAATAGACAAAAATAAACAAAATAAAATAAATAAATATAATTGGCCAAACCGTGAGCTGGTGGGTTGTGATTGGTTTATGATTTGTGATCCGCACTCTGTTGCACAATTATACTTCAATAATCGTGTCAGTTTCGGCCAAAAATTCAAGCTTGTTGTTCTTTTGTTTTTTTCCCGGCAAAATATTAGGTACACATTTTTATATTTTATGTTTAACAAGATTTAAACTATCAACCGGCCAATGCCCACATGATCAAGCATGTTCTATTTAATACAAATAGTCTCAATTTAAATTATAGCCAGGGTAATGTTAATTGCTCAATGTACCCAAGCTTCATACGCAGAGACTAAGCATAAGATGTTCAAAAAAGAATATTGTGATTGCTTTGCTTCAAACAGGTTTAGCCCCCCTTATTTTTTGCAAATTGTTATGAACGGTGGTTAACATATTAATAAAAACAAAAAAATTCAATATTAATACTGAAAAAATAATATTTGAATTATTTTATATACAACGAAATGAAAAAATACCAACTGTTAATTATTTTAGGCCAAGACAATAGCAAACAATTAAACCAAACACACAAAATAAGACACTTGCGATTTTTATGTAGAAAAATCCTAATTCAAGTAAAAACTACAGGACTAATTCAAATTCAAATAATTAAAAAAGTCGAATAGTTACAAGACATCCACTTATAAATTTTGATTGAATGCTCAATTCAAATGTGTTAAACTTGCTTGTCGAATCCACGTACACCGTTATTTACTTGATCATTGCAGCAACGAATTTTCAAAATTACACACCGGCAAAATTCTCCATCGATAAACTTAGAAATGCATCTAAGTCGAACACGAATAATATTCCACTTTTGGAGGTAAGGCTTATTAGTTTCATAGATATCAATATATTTTGTATGAATTTTTAATATATATATTACCCATTATTCACTGCCCTAGTGATTGGCATTCATGCTTATAAACTGGAATTATTATTCTTTTGAGAGCAGCAAGATGCGGACTACTTGTGATAGACTAATGTTAATTAATTTTTGTCCTAATCAGATATTATCAATTAATTAAAGTATGACGAAGAGTAAATCAAGATTCATGCCGAAACATCAGCAATAATTCATGACAAAACATCAATAATTTGACATGAATGCATTGTAATTCGTAAAACTTCATATTAATTTCATTATTACCATGTTTATGTACTGATAATTTGTTCTTATATGCCATTAACTTGAAAGAAAAGATGATGAAGAATCAAGAACCAGATTTTGATCCCCAACTAGTGGATCATTATTGGATGAGACAAAGCAACAATGCAATAGTCAGCATTGGTTTACTGTGCAAAGTTCAGTGGAATGAAAAATATTATATTTTGAATAATCAGACAAAATATGATTGAACTAAGGTGGGGTCACATGTACATAACACAGCTAACAATGCCTGGAAGGACATGTGATATATTACCACATTACTTGTCTTTTATCCTAAATTCCCAATGCTACTTAATCACACAAGATATACTATGTAAATGGCGACCTATTCATCATAGGTGAATCCGCAATTAAATGCTTGGGGCTTTAGAATGGATGATCACTCGGAGTAGACCTGGCCCTTGATTGCGTCACAAATGGTGCCAAGCCCACTCATGTCCTGCCTTGAGCTGAGCTCAAAAACATTGCGTACGATGATAGTGTGGTCGAGGTAGAAAGCATTAATAAGATTGTATGGCTGAGCAAGAGACATTAATAAGCAAGAGACACAAATTAATTGGCGTGAATAAACTAGAAAGCATGAATAACGATTTGACTAATCCTAATAACGTCAGACAAGTCAACTGCTACACTCCAATTTTGGAAAGTCATGAGTCAGATCTAACAACTACCAAGGTAAGGCTAGTAATTGGATTTAACCCGTCATTAGCTCAAAAAAGAAAGCAACCTTAAACCTTTATATAAACCTCTATATAAAGAGGTTCAATTCATCTTCAAAAAGGTAAAACAATGGTCCTACATAAACTCTCTTAAAATACATACCGATTGTTTTTTGTGAATCTAACCTCTCTTTTTGTTTATAAGATACTAACTTGGGTATCGGAGTAGTTTTTCGGTAATTCCCGTCGGCCAGTCTTACCTTGTTACTTTGTGCAAGCCGACCCAAACCATTTGGAGGCTCCAAGGAACGGATTTTTGTTCATTTTATCATCCCTTACGTATAGCCCCCCGTACGCCATGCACTCAGTCTTTTTTTTCTCTTTACTGTTTTCTTTTTCTTTTTCTTTTTTTATATATATGCTTGATGCACACTCTCAATGGGTAAACAGCACCATGGTTGAACAAACCATTTTATTGAGTTCTCATGTTTTGCAATTAAAATTTCAAGTGCTGAGTTTCATCTTCGTCTTTCATTGCCAAAATTCAAGATTTAAATCTTCAAAAGCTAATAGCATCCTTTTTCTCCAATACACATGCAACCAGCATATTCAAAAGGTTCTTCCCCAAATAGACATTTCCCTGTCTTTTTCCAGGTTCCATTAGAATTCAGACCCGGATCCATAGCACGAGACACGAGATTTTACCAAAAAAATGTTTTTTTTTTCTCAGCAAAGTAAGTATTCATACATAAAATTGTTTTGGAAACTTCCAAATTCATTTCTAGACTATGATTTCTTTTTTTTTTTGAACAGCAAAACAAATTTTTATTAGAAAGTGTAAGGGTTACAAAATATAGAGTTCCCCACAACCATAGAGTTGATAAGCTATCGACCTATGATTGCCTGTCCCCAATACTGTGTTCACAATTAAGCAGGCACATCTAAATCATTTATTTTGCAATCAATGATTAATTTGTGACTACAAGATATTCTTTTTCTTTTTTCTATATGTACAGAAATTCTATAATTCTGTTATGTGAATAGTGCCATGAATTCAATCTGCATAATATTCATGTTCTATTTAATTCTATTTTATATTGTGTAGATCAAACGTATTCTTATTAGTCCATTAACTAATCATATGATAATTAAACACGAGCCTAATTAATCTAACCTTGCAAACCTCATTCATATATAATCTTTGCACTAATTGCAATTCTTTATTAATCTCACTTAACTTATATTAATTATTGAACAAAATCTTAAAATATTATGTGTTATTGTTTACATAGTTCTCTGGATGAATTAAAATATAAAACTTATAATGTGGCTCATCTTTTATCCTATAATTATCTAACAATGGGACATCAATATTATTTGTAAAAATTATAACAATGCTGCTATTTTGTAGTGCCGAACAAATAATGTCATATGATATTCAAGAGTAATATTTAATTACTCGAAAAAAGACAAGGGTGTATTCCTCTATGGTGGGTCCAGCTTTCTTGACATTGATGAATGTGTGTCGTATATTTTGCAGAACTTATATAATTATATTTTTAATTATATATATTTAAGTTTGGCTAAAGTTATTGATCCACTAGAAATTCAATATGTGTATGATTTAATAATAATGTGGGGACCAGGGTTTCTACGCCATGTCTATAAATAGGGCACTTAGGAGTTCTAGTAGATGTTTAAAGAGTGAATCAATAGTAGAGATATAGTGAGAGACGAAAAAATATCGAGAGCATTGAGATGACACTTGAGTGAAAAAATGAAATTTGTTTCTGTAACGATCCAAGCTGACCACTGACACAATAATTTAAATAAAAGATCTAGCAACGCGATCCAAAATGTTTATGTCAAGTTATTAGTAATAATTCAAAAATTTCTTTACATATCATATATAATTTCTATCTCCCACCATTCTGGAATTGGGTGTCACAATTTCAGTCTTGGGTTCTAGGTATCAAGTTTTGTCGTTTGTGTGTTTTCTATTATGCGGGCCCTTATAATTATATTTTAATCTATATGTTTTTAGGTTGGATAAAGTTATAAGCCCAATAGAAATCCATTGTAATATAGGATTTTTGAATTTTATTATTATATGTGGGGGAAAGAGTTTTAGAATTTGTCAATAAATAGTGATCTTATAATTCTAATAGATTTGTGGAGAGTTGAATCAAATAGATAAATATGTAGGGAGAGGTGGAAAAACACTAGGTGCACTAGGGTAACCTTTGTATGAAAAAATAGGGATTATTTTAAAGCTTGGGCTGCGGGTGTCAAATTTTGAAGTATAGTGGATTATCTCTTTTACCTGTGTACGTACAGGTTATGTCGAATCACGTAAACTCTTATATAATTTTTCTTTTTGGTGTGTGTATAATTGTGATTCTGATTGCATTCGGAGATTAGTAAATAAATCCGTTCAAGTGGTATAAATGCCAACAGTTGGCGATTTGAAGCCATGGTGGGTAATCGGAGCAAGGAATGCAAATAGGATTTTAGTTGTAGGTAGAGTCGAGTCAAACGGCGATTTCCTAATTCGATAGATAATTGGCAACCAATACATAACGATGAATAAGTAGACTGACAGTGGATACCTTGACAAATAGGTGTTCGACATCTGAATGTAGAAGTGCAGGCCACGCTAATTTGTGTGTGACAAATTGACGACAAAAGAAAAATCGGCATCGACACTGGTTATGTTAAGGTGGTTTGTAAAATTCAAGTCAAGATGGAGATTATTAAGTGTTTGTCTTGTATTTTGTGAATCCACATAACTGTGTTTTGATCTATATCTATTTTTGAGTTGGGTAGAGTTATAAGCTGCTTAGATATGCAATGTGATATAGGGTTTTACGATTTTATAACTATATGTGGGTTAAATTTTTAGAGTTTACTTATAAATATGGACTTTTTAATTCTTGTAAAGTATATGAAAATTTGAATCAATTTGGTAGAAATGTAAAAATATGAAAAAAAATACCAGGTGCACTAGGTAACTTTTCAGCGAAAAATATTATTTGTTTCAAGATTCGAATTGTGAGTGTCAGATTTTAGAATATTTTTTTATCTCATAATTGTATACTCTACAGTTATAGTAGATTATCTCTCTCACCCATAAAAATAAACAAATGATGTCGAACTATGTAAATTCTTGTGCAATTTTTTTATTTTGTGTATATATGGTAGTACTTGTGCTTTCGATTGCTTTTGAAGATTAGTAATTAAATCTTAATATATTTTTGGATATTTTTTTTTCTTTCTTAATTGTACACTTTATGAAATATAATAAATTATATTTTTTACCCATAAACCCAGACATATTGATTCGGATAAATTGCAAAAATTCTTATATAATTTTTCTTTGATATATATATATATATATATATATATAGTTATGCTTCGATCTGCATTAAAAATGATAGTTAAATTCCAAAACCGCTTTCAAGTGGATACTAAAAGTTGATGATCGTAATAATTACACGGCTTTGATCACTTCTTGATTAGCATTACAGTACTCTACGCAGTTGACTATGTTTGCTACTTTCTGTACAGTATCTAACTAATAACTCCACTCATTTTTCCAACTTTACCTGAAAGTTTTTACTTAGTTTCTTGTGGTGGACCAAGAATCAACTGTGATTGATTTTGATTTTGATTTCTTTCTCACCTTTTCGTTATATTTCTGTCACTTCTTATTTTTGAAGACAGTGAAGATTTCGTGTTCCGAAAACTCTGTTTTCATGCACTAAAAGTCATCAATCATGTGAATTTTGGATATGATTCAATGAAATTTAACACATCCTACAGATGAATTGAGATCCTTTCTATTTTTCTTACAAAAATCATGGTCTCTTTATTTTTATCCAATAGTATTGAACGTGGATTCATTTTAATGATCTAAATTGTTTATATTGTAAAAAATATTTTTAAAAAAATATTTATATAAAATTAAATTAATTAAATATCGACAATTAGATAATTAAATTATATTAATTCTAAAAATTAAATAGTTTATATTTAGAACCAGACATATCGTTTATTATGCAAGCTTTATCAATATCTTATTAATTTAATTTTTTATATGTATAATGTAAGTTTTATAACATGAACAGATCAAATTATCAAAATAAATTATTTTAAATATGAAAATTTCTTTTAGTTATTAACAACTTATTTCCATCTTTTTTTGAAAATCCAGAATTTAAATTGACGATTTATGAAAAACAACTTTCGCGTTCATCTTAAAAAACATTTTTTTCGTTGAGAATTTCTCGTTCTTATACTACAAAATAGAAATTGAGATCTTCATTCTTTTAAAGACTCCTAAAGTCCCTCCCCAATCTCTGATCTCTCTCTCTCTCTCTCTCTCTCTCTCTCTCTCTCTCTCTCTCTCTTTCTTTCTCATACATTTCTGCCAAACACTTCTTTAACTGCTTTATCTACTCGTTTATAAACGAAAAATTAAAAAAATCATTGCTTTAATTGCTGTGTGGGTCTCAGACTCTCACTGAAACCATTTGTTTTATAATCACGCGTTTAAAGCTGTGGGGCTTTCGTATTAGTGGAAGGATTAAGAGCCCCTTTTGATTCATCTTAAATTTTTTACTTCACTTTTTCTTTTCTTTTTCTTTTTTTTTCCAGCTTTATCTTTCCCTTTGTTTTAATTAAATTGAATTCAATTGACTTGTCACCGATCTCTCTTGTGTCTATCTTCTTTTTTCCATCTTATTTATGTTTTCTTTGATTTTTAACTGTTTAGTATTATTAAAATTAATAATTTATAAATTAAAATTTATAGTAAAAACTTTTAATATATAGTAAACAATAGTTAGAGCTTGTCGTAAAAATTATAAGTATTTTTAAAAAAAATTATAACTTAATACTAAAATTAATAGTAAAAAGATAAAAATTTACTTAAAAAACTTTGCTAAACACAACGCAGGCAAATACACCTTTAATTAGGTCATTTCTCGACACAATATTTTCACGTTTCTAGCACGTGACAGGTGCTACTAGTACACGTTTTTTGAATAGGGTTTTTTAACGAGCTTTGACTAAAAATTTTAAAAATAAGTTTTAAGGCATAAAATTTGTTAGTAAAATTTTTAACGCGCGAGATTTAATTGCCTACAACACAGATAAATTTAACACAAACAGATAAATTTATATGTATACAAGACAGATAAATTTATCTGCACATTATTAAAGCATGTATCAAGTACACAGATAAATTTATCTGTTTTGTATACATAAGCAAATAGATAAATTTATCTGTATACAGAATAGCGTGCCTTTTAAAAACACGTATAAAGCACACAAATAAATTTATTTGTATGTTTATTTATACAAGACAAATAAATTTATCTGTGTGCCTTTTCAAAATACGTATAAAGTATACAGATAAATTTATCTATATACTTATTTATGCAAGACAGATAAATTTATCTGTGTGCTTTATACATATGCGTTAAAACTGGAATTCACGCGTTAAAATATTTATTAGTAGATGAAAAATAAAATCGTCGCTACTTTTAATGCCTAAGACTAATTTTTTATTTTTTTAATCATCAAACTATATATTTTACGGTAGAACTTGTGATATTTTTTTACAAGAAAAATTCGATTCACCGCCTAATAGATAGTGAATAATAGATTTATAATGTATAAATATCTGTGTATAATGTATAAATATATGTTAAAGTAATAGACATCGCATTCCAAAATATATTGATATTAAAAAAATTATTTTTACTATTCTATTAACCACCGCTCATTAAACAGGGGTTAGCATGATTTTTTTTACAAATATGAATATATTATATATATATATTAATGCATTATTTGTTAATTAATAAGTGATCATTAGGCACTAATTAGTATATATTTTTCTTCTTTTAAAGTGGTTTTTTGTTTTTATTTGTTGACTTTTTTTATTATTTTATAAAAAAAAATCAGTGTCTTCTGACGCGAAAACTTAAGAAATCTGCTCATTTGAAATAATGTTGAAAATAATTAAATAAATACAAATTTTATTAAAAAAACGTAAAATACAGAAAAAGGTATCACACTACTTGTCGTGTCAGTATTTCAAACAAATTATTCTAAACACTTTTAAAATCAAGACATATTAAATATTTTAATAAAAAAAAATTACCATAAATAAATTATTTTAAATAGTTTAATTTTTTTTTAAAAAAAAAATTAAACCTCTTAAATGTTAAAATATTTAGACATTCCAAACTTATGCTAAGCACAAGAAATTTTCCTACAACTGAAATTCAAAATGAAATTTCTGCAACTGAATTTATTTTTCCTGCAACTGAGATTTCTCAATTAATGAGTCTAATTTGACTCATAGATATAGTGGAATTAATCCAAAAGCTCCTTCAGATTCCTCTTATGATGAGATTCTAACATTTTCATTAATCTTTTTGATAATTTTTTTTTAATTCGCATTTTCTAGTCCTTAGTGGGATCTATTGGAAACCTGCCTATGGAAAAAGTTTGGCTAAATAGATTGACTAAATGTACCGTATCTTAAGACATAATGAATATATATATCTTTAAATCAGGGTAAACTAATCGAGTTGAGCTTTTATTAGCTTAAAAACAATTATTTATAAAATTGGCAAGTCTTGCTTATATTTTATTTGAAAATGACAATATTTGAGCTCAAGTCAAGTCCAATTGAAAAAACATAATTAAGCAAACTCGAGTTCGAGTTTCAACTTGTATTCAAGCTTCTTTTTTCTATTTGTAAGAGTGACTAATTTTCATGAAGCTTTTAGATTTTATAAGGTATTTATACATATCCTTGAATGAGTTCAATGAATATGTACTAAGTTAAACCGAGTTTTAAATAAACTATTTACAAGATGCAATGTTTATTGGAGATTTTGGTAGAATAAAATTCTCGAAGTTTGTACTTTTACAAACTGTTATAGTAATTGCGAAGCATTTCAATCATTTGTAATATTATGAATCGCGGATATACAACAGTTTCAAATAGAGAAATCTGCAATCTTATCTGTTAAACAACTAGCTTGTACTTTCACATTACTTAGCAATCTTCTATAGGCATAAATTTTTAGGTTTTAATTGAACAAATCATGTTTTATAGTATTGAAATTGTCTACTAATCAATACTTACTTTTTGGTAAATAGTGATAGACGTATAAAGTATGCTAGATAACACTAGTAGTTCACTACATAACTAATATTAAAAATGTAATATGCGTGTAACATTACTGGACACTACTATTAGTATAAAGTTATAGGTTAAGTAATTAAATATCATTATATTTTACCTACGATTTTAAGAGACGTAAAATGAGGCATATGAGATGCTAGTGAGCTTGTTCTATATTCATGTATTGATAATCTCGTCCTTATATATAGGACGAAACTAGTAAAAGGCAGGAGGAGGTCACGGTATCCAGCGATTTTAAATGATGTGTAATCTTATAATGTACGATATATATTATATATATTTAATAAAATTTATATTATTGACATTTTAACAATTTCAAAATGTATAACATTTTTACATAAAGTTATGTGTTCGAAAATCAAATCATTTAAAATCCTTTTATAAATGACTCTATATGTATACATACAAGTAATATCAATGAATATGCTTTTCTTATATAAAAGAATATGAGAGCTGAAAGAGAATAAAAGGAAAGGTTAAAATTATTTTATTTTAGCGGTTAAATTTTTAATACCTAAATAGATGTCACATTAATTATTATATATTGCTATATAGATTTAAATGTGATGTATCTTTACCATTTTTATGAAATTGTTCACTTTAAGGTGATGATTATTCCTCTAATAATATGCAATAGCTAAACAAGTAAGTTTACTATCAAATAGAATCACGTGAATATTGCTCTCTCTCTCTCTCTCTCTCTATATATATATATATATATAACCTAAAAACTATCACAAAATATTAAGTATTAAAAGAATTAATATAAAACTATGCTCCTAAGAAACAACAAAGATTTTAGAGATAATTACACTTACCTCTTTTAAGATTTAATCTTATTATAGGGACCTCCCTTGTGGTCTCTGAAATTACACTAACCTCTCATGAGTTTTAATTTTTAACATCAATTATACATAACTGTTAAAATTTTCGTTAAAATTTAACGAAAATCGCTTATTCCACCCTTCAAGCCACCATTCCTACTCTAAAATTACCCTTCAACCCATATTTTCCCCCTTCCCAAACCATTATTCCTACCCTAAATTTCAACGGAATGGTGGTTTTATGGTAGAAATGGTAATTTTGGGGAGAAATGTGATTTAAATAGTGATTTTAGAGTGAAAATTGTAGTTTTGAGGTGGGAGGAGCGATTTTTATTAAATTTTAATAAAAATTTTAACAGTTATGTGTAATTGATGTTAAAATTTAAATCTCATGGGAGGTTAGTATAATTTTAGAGAGCGCAGAGAATGTCCTTATAATAAGCTTAAATTTCAAGAAAGATAAGTGTAATTATCCTAAGATTTTATCAGTTAGAATTTTTTCTTTTTGAACCCCTTGAGCCAAGTTTCATGGTCCCGTGATGCATGTATGTATGATCCATATTGTGAGATATTAAAAATTGTTGATGTAGATAGGTGATTTTCATTTTCTGAGATATTTATTTCATAAAAATATTATAAAAATATTGTGTGTTATCGTTTTATCTTTATTGTGGTTTGTTTAGATGTTAATTACTGATTTTATTTTTTCTCAAGCTTATCCGAGTCTAATCAAACTTATACAAAGTAAGCTCTTTTAACAAGCAAGCTTAATTAAATAAAAAAAACAAAAAAACAAAAAAGTTTAGTTTGAAATTCATAAACAGTTCATTTATTAAAGAAATTGAAATCAAAAAATATTAAAGAAATTGAAATCAAAAAATATTAATTGAGTCGAGCTTAAATTATTAATGAACAACTCAATTCGTTTGCTCACTGATCATCAACAATCATGCCATCAACAATCATGCTGCGTTTGGGATTGGTTGTTACATTTGGGACAAGTGGAGTACCATTACTCAAACAGCTCGTCTCGAGTTTGCTAAAAATAATGACCAATTTGTTTAAGACTATAGAGTGAACGGTACCGGTAATGTTGCTGCAAGCCCACATTCATTCTGCACGTGCAAGTTGCTAGGCACGGGTTGGTTTCGTCTTCCCCGATTTGAGAATTAGGGTTTTGAGGTAGCTATTAAAACCGCCGTGGACGACTTGGGCTCAATTTCCTCCCAAGCTAATCGGAGAGAGAAGCAAACGCCATGGGTAAGCAACAGAAGAACCATTTTTACGTTGTTTTCTCCACATATGTGTGTTTATATATGCCTTGTCGTTTTTTCACTTGGTTTGATGGTTTTTTTTCTTTCCTTTGTTTGTTTGATTTGTATAGCAAGGATCAAGGTTCACGAGCTCAGGCAGAAGACGAAGGCAGATCTCTTGACCCAGTTGAAGGATCTGAAAGCAGAGCTTGCTCTCCTTCGTGTCGCCAAGGTCACTGGCGGTGCCCCCAACAAGCTCTCAAAGATGTAATCTCTCTCTCCCTCTCTCTCTCAATTATACATTTAGGGCTTGTCTGTTATTCCTGATTGGATTGGATAGAATATAAGGGATTAATATTAATGATGGGCTCGTTTCTAATTTGGGTTTGTATACGGAATGCAGTAAGGTGGTGAGGTTGTCGATAGCACAAGTGCTGACGGTGATCTCGCAGAAGCAGAAGGCAGCTCTGAGGGAGGCTTACAAGAACAAGAAGTACCTGCCCCTTGATCTGCGTCCCAAGAAGACCAGAGCCATCCGGAGACGGCTCACCAAGCACCAGGTACTTGAACTTCCATTATCACTCTCAGCCTACTTAGTTTTTTTTAGCTCTTTAATGTTTCCATGAATTTTGCATTTTGCACGTTTCTGAGTCATTTAATTTGTGATGTGATTTGTAATGCCCCTTTTAATGGTAATGCCAAGAAGGGTGTTTGAGATGTAACATATAGAAATGGGTTGTCCCACTTGTCCTGCACCCCTTATTGCTAAAATTAGTAACAGAAATTGTTTAACCAAAAACAAACTATTCTACTTTGAGATTGACATGAACTTCGAGATATCAAGCGATTGTACTGGGGTCTTTTGCTTTATTTCAGGAATTTATCATAAGATAACAGTGGATATGATCAAAAGCAATAAAAAAGAATTTTATTACTTTGATGGAACTGGAACTGGAACTAGTTATAAGAACTACATGCAACAAACTACTCCTACGAAAAGTAAAAGAAAAAATAGGCAGTTTGCGGAGTTGAGTGTGTCTAACATTGATTACAATATACATATTTATAGAATTCTTCGTAAAAAAACTTTCAATAACCGCTATTAACTTTCAACTACTCTTAGCATTTCTCTCATGCGGTGCCAAGTGCACTCTATGGATGTAACTTCTCTTAATCGCTAATCTTTTTTGTTGACACTTGTCATCGTTAAATAATATGAGCATTATATATATATATATATATATATATATATATTATTTTTCATAAAATATGGTACATTATTAAATAGAAAATAATATTTTCGACAGAAAATTGTAAATTATGGTATAAACAGGAAGCTAAAAACTGGTAGCATAAGTTTGCCAAACACCCCCATGTCCTGTCAGTTGACTGAATGGAAAAGGATAAGATCATCATAACTATATCTTAAAATGTCAATTTTTTCACTTCCCTGCTCTCCATCTCTCTCATTCCGTCTTTAAGCCTCTCCTATTCCCAACCTGTGTTGCTGCAACTACAAGCATAGGTAAGCCACCAAAATTGAGGATACGTCGCTAGGAGGCTAGGGTTGCATTAGTGATGGGGAGGAAAAGGGATGGGGCTGGTGGGGTGTTGGGTTGGCAGTGGTGGTAATGGGTGGATTCGTGGAAAAGGTAGAATGTCGAAGAAAAGAGGGGAAAGAGGGAAAAACTCATTGAATGGTGTTTTATCTTGGATATCATAATTTGGATCAACAAGGTATGACCGGGTGAGGCCATGAGTAGCGGAGGTAACAGAGCCACCTCTGTCCTTCTACTACTTGAATAAGCACTGACAACTATTCACCCTAATCATTGACTAGATCACAAACGCAGGACCCATCCACCATCACATATCACTTCTTGATTATGCCTTCGTTAAGGCTGCTGCTTGATTGAACCCATAGCAATATATGAAGATGTAGTCCTCTATTGAAGCAGCAATGCCAGTGTATTTCTCTCTTTCAAGTTAGAAATCCAATCACCAATTTAGAAACCTGGATGCAAAATTAAAAGGGCCGCCCGTGCTCTCTCTCTCTCTCTCCCCAATTCTAATCATTTCCTCCGTCGACAATCATCTACAACCCTCTCCCACCTTTCTCATTCTCTGTTTGGATACCACCCTCACCACAAAATACTATTGCCTTGGGCACTAGAATGGGTTTCTCTGTTTTTGAGCCTAGCCCACCCGCACCCCCCCCAAAAAAAAAGGAAACACCCAGGCTGACGGAGATATGGTAGTTACAGATAGCTGATTGGGGGTGACAGTGATTTGACGTGGTAGATGGGGCACAGGGGGATTTCAAAAAAAGTATTTAAGCAACTTCGAAATACCATTGAAGGGGGTATAGCTGATTGGGGGGTGACAGTGATTTGACACGGTCGATGGGGCACGGGGATTTCAAAAAAATAGTAGCGGGGTGAGTGCCCCCCCAAATATTATTACCAGATTGATGCACTCTAGCAGTTAGTTTTGTGGCATATCTTATTTTAGGTGGCTACAGAGGCTGCCTTGCATATCCTAGCAACTGTAATGAGGGTGCATTTGATGCTCTTTCCATTAACTTGGTTGAGTATTAGCCCCATATACCTTGTTATATGAAACTTATTTTTTGCCGAATATGTTTTTTTGCCTAAATGCGTGGAGGATATCGCCTTCCCTGTCTCACTTTGGGCATAATATTTTAGACGAATGGACTTTAAACGATTCATGGAACTTCTTTGCTGTCGAGTGATAGAACTCAACCTTTGCCTTCTTTGTCCTGTTGAGACTTGCTTTAATACATGGAAACTGCTATATTGCCTCAATATATGTTCTATTGTTAATACCATAATGTAGAATGAGCTTAATTTATATTATTTTTTCTTCTATGAACCATAAGTTATCATGGTCAAATTTGGAAAGGTTGTCTTGGTAAATATTACTAGTTTGTTGTTAATCTTATGCTAAAGCCAGTTTAGTTCCAAGCAGAAGGATGTTAAATAGCCATCTCATTTGCGTCCTGGTGTTTCTTGTAGGCATCATTGAAGACAGAAAGAGAGAAAAAGAGGGAGATGTACTTCCCTATGAGGAAGTATGCCATCAAGGTTTAGGGTTCAATTTGCTTTGTAAGGCAACTTTTGTGTTCCTATTCTCTCTGTGCCGAGGATAGTGAATTTTTTTTCCTATTATACTGTTTTACTTTCTTGTGAAACATTTGATGAATGAGAATTTAAATGAGTTCTGATATGTTTTTCTCGCAATATTATTCCTTAGTTTAATGCTTTTTGTCACCATGTCCACTAGTACGACCACCACCTCGAGAGCCATCATAAAACCATAGCTTCCACAGTTACTACGTCCATTACCACGACTACCACTGCTGGAATGCATAGATGAAGGAAAATCTGAATTCCCCCTCACAACTAATAACAATTCGAATCCTTCCGGTTGGAATTGCATGCCTTAAATTAAAGACACTGCAAACTTTTTCCGCCAAAGTTGAACTACGTGAAGCAGCGATTGTTCACCCTTGTCATGATTGGTCAGTGCGTGTAGTGTGTGAGATCTTCATTTTCAACTATGGGACTATGATAAGACGAAATCATGACTTCAAGAATGTATATAGTTTGACTTAAATTTTGCCATGGATAGGTTGACTAGGATAGTCATCTATTCAATCTTATCTTAGTTGTTTGGTCATCAAGTGGCTTCTGTTGTGTTGATACAGGTTTGGCAATGTGTAAACTTAGTCTAGTTTTTCTGTTTGTTAGGCATGAGAATATTATTATTTATAATGTCGGCGAATCCATTGAATACCATGCATTATGGGGCCTTTTCACGTTATCACGTCACTTCATAATCTTGCTTAACAGATATTTCATTTGTCTTAGCCCATTGTAAGCTTCCATTTGGGATAATCTCAATGTTGGGCCAAACTTGCGTACTTCTTAAATTCTTTTTGGCATGAGAAATCAAAAAATAGAGTTCACATAAAACATAAACAGGTCTGTTTAAAACTTTTATGTTAACTTTTTGTCTTTCGTGATTTTTTTAAAACAAATTTAAGCACCAATGAGAGTGCTATTTTTAAATTTTCTCTTGTGAAATCAAAAGGTTAAAGATTTAGACAAAAAAATGATTTATAGAAAAAAAAAAAACGAAAACAAGCACTTCAACGAAGTTATCCCAAACATGTTGTACTTACCAGCAATTTTGGTTGTAAAGCTAGAAGTTATAAGTATATGCCCCCTTTTAAGATGGGTTACAAAACTAATAAGTTGGGTCGATATAACCTCCAACGTAAAGGCCTTAAAACTTAGGATAGAGCACAGAAGATATTGATTCGGACTCACTCAGAGTATGCTTTACATTATATATAGTTGTTAGTTTTATTATTATTATATTAAATTTATTATTATTAATATTATTATTATTATCTAGTGTGATTAGACACATCATTTATTATTGTCTGGTCTTGTTGTTCTATAAATAAATCGTTGCGTACCCTATTGGGGTTAACGCTTTCATTTAACATAATCATGTCTATTAACATGGTATCAGAGCCACCGAACCTCTGGTAACCCTAGTCGCCACCTAAACCCTAGCTGCTAGACCCAAATCGTCGCCAAAAATCACACACCAGTAGCCAACAGTTCCAAACTCAAGTTGCCAGTCGTCTACGCACCACCCTAGACCCTCAACAACCACCCAACAACCCTCGCCGACCACTTAAAACCCTAGCCGACCACCCAACGACCCTTACCAGACCATTCTCGCCCCTCGTCGCTCATCGTCGCACACCCAATAAGGATCGTCATCCCTCGTCGCCCCTCCAGCGAGGCTCCCAGTCTCTCGTCACACCACCCATGGCGCCGAAACCCACCAAAACCACCACCTCTAGCTCCGACACCCTCAAACCAATCCACTACAATCGCTGACAGTCGCTGACAGTCACTGACGTCACCGAACTTAGTTGCCGCCACCCTACTAGTCGCAGAAATCCACCAAAAACCAACTAAACAGTCACCGATCGTGCTCCAAAAATAGTTTTCGACCATTTAAACAGTCACCGAAAACCTAGTCGAGTCGCCGAAAAAGTCGCCAATCGTCGGAACAGTCGCACTGGTCTCAGCAGTTCTGTGTTTTCGTCTCCCTCACTGTGTCCCTTCATTCATCCATATAATGGCCTGCTTTTCATTTACCGCCAAGATTTGTGTTATTCAATTTTTGTTGATGCAGTGAGGGTTGTTTGGTTGTGGCTTCTCTGGTAGTTGAACAAGAATCTTATCGAAGGGCGATAGGTCTGCTGCCCGGACTTCTGGGACTGCTCAGTCTCTGACGGATACCGGGCGACTAATGAGAACTGAGGTGTTCTCTTCTTCTACTCGGCTTGTCGATGAGAAACTTGACGGTGCTTCTGCTTATCTCTTATGGCGGAAGAATGTGTTGAAATCTTTGCAATGCATGAAATTGAATTCCCACTTATTTAACGATGCCCCCGATCCTAGTTCTCGTATTTATCGTACCTGGATACGAGACGATGCTCGTCTCTTCAGTCAGATTATGAATTTCATGGATCGTAGTGTCAAGATTTTGGTTGCTAGTGCCGACAGGATAAAAGAAATATGGGGGGCTCTAGAGGATCTTTATGCTTCCACAAATGACTTATCGCGCCTTTATGATGTGATGCGAAGCTTTTTTCGCTCGCAACAGGCTGATCGTCCTCTTCAGGAGCACTTTATGGGATTTAAAGTGTTTGTCGACGAGTTTGATCAGTTTCTTCCATTCACCAGTTCTATCATCAAGTTTCAAGAACATCGAATGCAAATTCTCGTCGTGTATTTCTTAGCCAGTTTGGATCCTGAATATGACACGGCTTGTTTTCAGATTCTTGCTGGGATAGATATTGCTACATTATCTGAGACTTTCCGTCGGGTGAGTCGTTCAATGCGCCGTGATGACACCCGGTCTTCCTCTGATGCTAATGATCAGTCTGCCCTTATTGCTTTTCGAGGAGGCAATGGAACTCGTGGCCGTGGCCGTGGTAGGGGTCGTGATGGAGGTCGAACAGGTGAGGGGCATCGTGAGACTCGTTCTTGCCACTATTGTGGGATCCAGGGTCATATTCGCAATCAGTGTTATAAACTACATGGAAGACCGTCCCCCGTGGCTAATGCTATTGTCGAGTACCCCCAGGTAGACTCGTCTTCCTATTCTCAGAAGCAACTCGTAGAGATGCCCCAGCTGAAGATGAGCAGTATGTTTAGTCTCAAGTTACTATCCCTAGTCCTCCTACCCCTCTTGCCGCTACCTTCGTAGGTAATCCTAGTGCATGTCTTGCGACTACTTCATCTGCCTGGGTGATTGATTCAGGTGCCTCATATCATATGGCTGGTTCGGTAGGTATATATCTGACTATCAGGTGACTCCTAGCCATCGTGGGGTTCTTGTGGCTAATAGATTTTTCTTACCAGTTAAGGGACGTGGAGTTGCTACTCCCACACCCTCTTTAACCCTACCTAATGTCTTATATACTCCTGAAAATTTATTTAACTTATTATCTGTCAGTCAGCTCACTAATGATCTCAACTGCTGTGTGATTTTTTATTCTGATGACTGTATTTTTCAGGATCTTACGACGAGAAAAATTATCAATAGAGGTTGAGTTTTTGCTGGGCTTTACTTGGTGGAAGAGGTGGCTGCTACGGCCTGCTCAGTAGTTCCCTCTCTTAGTTTTGAGACTCATTTCCGTCTGGAGCATCCCTCTATATCCAGTTTACATAGTCTATGTCCTAGCTTTCGCTATATTTATCATATTGAGTGTGAGTCGTGTCGGTTGGCAAAGCACCTGCACGTGCCTCTGTTATCTCGGGTCAATAAACGAGCTTCGGCTCTTTCTTTTTAATTCATTCAGATGTTTTGGGGTCGTGTCCAGTAGAGGCTATGTCTGATTTTCGTTATTATATCATATTTGTGGATGATTATTCTCGTGTGACTTTCTTATATCTTATGCAACATAAATCTAAAGTAGCATATATTTTTTCGTCATTTTGTATGGAAGTAAAAACCCAATTTTAGGCTCAGATTAAATGTTTGCGCAGTGATAACGGTGGCGAGTATCTCTTACCCAGCTGAAGACTTTTCTATCCACTAATGGTATTATTCATTAGACTTCTTGCCCTGCTACCCCACAGCAGAATGGTATTGCTGAGCGCAAGAACCACCATATTATGGAGACTGCTCATGCTCTCTTGCTTCAAATGCACGTGCCCAAGCAATTCTGTGGGCATGCCGTGTTAACGGCTTGCTACTTAATTAACTGTCTCCCCACTCAGGTCCTTGGTGGTAAAATTTCGATAGCGGTCATCTCTCCTGCAACGAGCATTTTCTCTCTACCCTTAAAAAATTTTGGCTGCATTTGTTATGTTCGTGACACTCATCCTCAGCAAACGAAGTTGGATACTCGGGCTGTCAAATGCATCTTTCTTGGTTATTCAAAGACTCAGAACGGGTATCGTTGTTTTTGTCCATCTCTCCACAAGTTCTTTATGTCCCGGAATGTTGCCTTTGTGGAGTCTACTATTTTCTTTTCTACATCAGATTCAGCTGTGTCGGGGAGTGGGCGGTCTGATCTTGAATATCTTGATTTTTTAGTGTCTTACTTACATTTGTACTCTTCTGCAGGTGTTCCTCCTACTGCGGGGTCCTCTCCACCTTCTTCTTCCACTCCTTCAGCTTCTTTGGAATTTTCCTCTACTGAGCCAATCTCCTCGTCTGCGGATCCTCATCCCATGGTAAGTGTTCCTTCCCCTACTCGTGATACTCCTATTGCTATTCAGAAATCTTATCGCACTTGCAGGGATCATCATCTCTATACTACCTCCTACAAGGACCTCTCAGTCTCTTTACAGACTGGTATAGCCACTCTCGATCATACCACTATTCCTCGTACTGTTTTCGACTCCTTAGCTGACCTTGGCTGGCGGGGTGCTATGTTGGAGGAAATGCACGCTCTTGAATCCACTTCTACTTGGTCCCTCGTTTTCCTTCCAGAAGGTAAGCAGACTATTGGTTGCAAATGGGTCTTTACGGTCAAGGTCAATCTTGATGATTCTCTTGCCCGGCTGAAGGCATGTCTCGTTGCCAAGGGGTATGCTCAGACATATGGGGTTGACTACTTTGATACCTTCTCTCCCGTCGCCAAAATAGCCTATGTTCGCATGTTTATGTCTTTGGCTGCCACTCACCATTGCCCTATGTACCAGCTTGACGTGAAAAATATTTTTCTTCATGGCAATTTGCAAGAAAAAGTTTATATGGAGCAACCTCCCTATTTTATTGCTCAGAGGGGTCGTCTGTCGTCTCCATCGATCTCTTTATGACTTGAAGCAGTCTCCACATGCGTGGTTTGGTCGCTTTAGTATTGTTATGCACCAGTTTGATCTTCTACAGTCCGGCAAAGATCATACGGTATTCTATAGACGCTCATATGCTTGTTGTATTCTATTGATTGTTTACGTTGATGATATTGTTATCACCGGTGGGCATTTCTGTTTTAAAGCAATTTTTAAAATCTCAGTTCCAAACTAAAGACTTAGGAGAATTGAAATACTTTATTAGAGTCGAGGTGGCGCGAGGTAAGAAGGATATCTTTATTTCCCAAATGAACTATGTACTGGATATTCTTGCTGACGCAGGGCTGTTGCACGCAAATGGGATCGAGTCACCTATGAACCCGAGTGTTAACCTTCTCCTTGCTGAATGTGAGATTTTTCCTCATCCCGACAGATATAGGAGAATGGTTGAAAAATTGAATTATATGACAACAATGACAAGAACGAACATAGCCTTTCCTGTGAGTGTGGTGAGCCAATTCATGGCGGCACCTCAGGTCCCACATTGGAATGCCGTGGTTAGAATTCTACGCTATATTCACAGTAATCCCGGTAAGGGGTTGCATTTTAGTTATCACGGCCACTCTATGATGGAAGGGTATTCTGATGCTGATTGGGCGGGATGCCCCATTGATCGGCGGTCCACTTTTGAATTCTCTATATTTATCGGTGGCAATCTTATCTCTTGGAAGAGCAAGAAGCAGGACGTTATTTCGAGGTCAAGTGCAAAAGCAGAATACCGAGCCATGGCCTTGGCCACATCTGAGATTTTGTGGTTTTGTCAATTGCGTAGTGAGTTGAGAGATCCCTGTAATTGCCCAACACACTTTGGTGTGATAATAAATCTGCAGTTTATATTGCCACGAATCCGGTGTTCCACAAGCGTACTAAACATATCGAGTTGGACTGCCATTTTATTCGGCATGGATATCAGAATGATGTGATCGTGTTCGGTGCGGTTCGTACTGGAGAACAGCTGGCAGGTATCTTTACTAATTTTGTTCCAGGTCCTCAGGTTCGATATATATGCACGAACTTGAAGGGAAATGTTAGCTTTATTATTATTATATTAATTTTATTATTATTATTATTATTCAGTGTGGTTGGGCACACAATTTATTATTGTATGGTCTCGTTATTTTATAAATAAACTGTTGCGTACCTTATTGAGGTTAACGCCTTCATTCAACCTAATCATGTCTATTAACAATAATTTAATTTAGGCAGTTATTTTAAATTGTCGATATACTTTTGGGTTTGTTGTATTTTTGTTTCTTCAATAACCTATCAGCTTTAAAGTTGGGTTGCAAGGCTTGTTGATTTCCATTCGCCTAACTTTGGGAACAATAATTTGATGCAAATGCAAGGCCATTTGATGTGACGGAGCTATTTGGAAGCTTATGAGAAAGCTATGGAAGAATACTTCAGAGTTGATCACAAACTTTTGAATCATCAATCACAAGGATTAGGAGCGCCGGATGTCCGCACACCACATTGTTGGATAATATTTGTTTAATTATTTTTTTTATAAAAATTATGTTTATTATTTATTTATTTGTAAATTAGTGTAATTTAATTGTAGGGCTGTTTATATCTAATTAATCTATTTTTTTGCATAATTTATTTGGTAAGCTCTATACAATAAACAAATTAAATTATAAAATATATTTGAGAATTGAAGCACTTGAATTGCACATTGGCTTGCTTTCTTTTGGACGCATTGCACGCACCCAAATTCTAATCTAAAATTTTAAACTTCCACCAAAGTGATAAAATGTTAATAAAATGAAAATAAAAAATTAAAATTTTATTTATATGTTTTTTTATATTTTGAAACTCTCAATTCATCGACAAAAATCTTATTAATACAATTAAATTAATTAAATATTATTTATAATTTAAAATTATTTTTTAGCTATTTTAATATTATTAAAATTATATAAAAAAGATTATTTAATATTGTAAAATAATTATATTTTAATGTTGAATGGTAACTATGTAAGAAAACTATTCATGTAATGAGTTACTTGAATTATAAGTGCACTTGCAATAATCATGAATTGTGGTATTAATTATTAGATTGTGTATAAACTTACATTTAGATAAAAAATAATAATGTCAACCTAATTTATGTATTATTCTATTAAAAGCGCCACTAAACAGAATGAAAAATATGTTTCTAGTATTTTTATTTTAGTAGTAGGACTTTTCTTGACGGTAGACTCTTATATGTATTAATTTTATTAATTTATGCACTATTATCTTCTTGTGTATTTTTTGTTTGAATTGGCAGTAAAAAGTAGTGGTTATTGATTTCTCAGTGTAATTTTGCTATTAAAATTTATGTGTTTCTTAATTGTATGTTTAAAATTAATTTAATAATTCAATTATATCTAAAAATATCTTTAGATATGGATAATTTGCTAATTAATTTTATATAATAATGACAAAGTAAAATAATAAATATGAGAGAAGTAAATATCATCCCCACAAAAGATCCCAAAAAAAGTTTGTACCTACTTAATTAAGTAGAGTGGGAAAAAATTGCTCCATCACAATTTTGCATACGAGTGCGCAAATAATTCGTTAATCTATACTAATTTATAGACCTAACTTAATCCAACCTAATTTGTGCAATTTATATGAATGAGTGTGTTGAGTTGAGCTGAGTTTGATATATTAAGTAAAAAAAATTAAAAAATTAAATTGGTTACAAGTTATATTTCTTGAGCTTGTTCTCAACCAAACACAAT